>MU227138.1:44310-58595 GCA_018584345.1 Thuja plicata
ATACCCGAAATCAGGGGTGAGATTATCCAAGAATATATCGAGTTTCTCAGATTCGGGTATTTTGCGAGGGTACTTTGTGCAAAGTTGTCTCCATCTTTGGAGAAATGTTAAGAATGGTTCCCCTTGCATTTGCTTGAGGTTGAAAAGGTCTCTTATAATGATAGGATGTTGAATATTGTGAGAATAATGTTGTATAAAGAGATTGGCAATTTTGTCAAAAGTCTTGATACCAGTGGGTAGTTGCGAAAACCACTCCATGGCAGGTCCACCCAAACTTCATGGAAAAAGACGCATCAAATATGTTTGATCATGTATAAACTTCATCAATAAGGCACCAAATTCTCTTAATTGATCCTGAGGATCAGTGGTACCTAGATACTTGTCATATTTAGGAAGCTCTACACCTTTGGGGAAAGGTGGCATAACAATACTCTTACCAAACAGAAAAGGACATATGCTTTCCATTGTAAATTGTTGCATGGGCTTGTCCTTATCCTTCATAAGTTGGCTGATTTGACCTTCCATGTCTTGAATTATTTTATGCAATTTGGAGGTCTCACTTTCCTCTTCCTTAGCGACAAGCATTTCCACTTGGAAGTTTGCAGGTAACTTGACCCCTTGTTTTGCCAAATCTAGGAAGTATTTTTCTTTGTCTTCCGCAAGGAGTATTTCCATCATTTTGATGAGAGCTTTATTAGACTTTGCTGTGTCTATGTCATTTTGGGTTATTGGCTCATCATCATTACCAAGGATTTCATAAATACTATAAGTCTGATCTTGACCTTGGTGATGTTCTTCTTCTTGATGACTTTGTTCATGTTGGGATTGTTCATGACCTTCCGTGTAATCAAAAGGAGATGTCATGTTGTTAACGTGAGATTGTTCTGTATGCACTCCTTCAGTATGAGTATGTGTATCACGTGGAGGACTTGTAGCCAATGCACTCTTTGGTGAATCAAAAGGATTGAAGTTTTGGAAAGGATCACTAAGGCGGTGAGGATCGTTAATAGGATCAACCCAAATGGGTAATTTTTTGAAGCCTAGTTGATCTGAAAGAAATGGATTATGCTGATCTTGAAACAAAGGATTAGAACAAAACTGAAGCACTAGTTTCTGATTAGGACTTGGATCTATACTGAACAGGGAAGAGGAACGTGAGGATCCCTCTTGATTATCAACTTGAATAACGGGTTTAGAATGACCTTTTCCTTGATTGCGAGGTTTACCTCTACCTACTCCGGAACCGCATATGGGAAAAATATTACCGCTCCTAGTCGTAACAAGCATAGATGAAGTTGAAACAAGAGGAAACTTAAGATCTGACTCAGAACTCTATCTCTAGAGATATCGAAGAAAAAAAGAGGTAATAGGCTAGAACAGCCAAGGTGTGAGATGCACCCAGCACGAATCATCAGAAGTATGGCTAGAACAGCCGAGATATGACTATTGTGTCGCAAGGCACAAAAAACACAAAAAGACACGATGGAGACAAAGAGACAAGACAAGTTTGAGTAAGAATCAATCAGTTTGCAACTCAAAACAACTAGTTTCAGACTGCAAACAATGAGGAAATAAGAAATCAAACCCCAGACAAAAGTCGAATCAGGCAAAAAGTTCACCAGTTAACGGGAAAAAGGTCACTATTTTAGACACCAGAATATAGATTCGCACAAGGAAATGCCTCGCTGTGTGAGAAAGTGCTAAACTTCGCGTGAGAAAATTCCAGCTTGCGCAAGCAAGTGCTAGGTTTTTGAAAGTTCGCACGAGAAAAGACCAAATTTCAGTAAATGGACTCAGTTTTTGAGATAAAACCAAATTTCGAGACACAGTAGGAACTGTTCTCTGACAAAATTTTCAAGTTCAGGGAAGTTTTATGATGATACAAATCAAAAATCTCCATTTCAAGGTGACAAGCACTCGTTTACAAATACAAAGTTTCAATCAAGCAGTAGTGACACAAACAGTAGTCGTAAATAGTTCTGCCAAGGACAAAGCAACTTGGAAGAATAATGGGAGTCTTCATTTGATGATGATTCAAAAAATTTAAGACTCAAAAAAAAACAGTCAGTTATCCCTACAAAGAAAATTGGTTGAGAAGACAAAATTTGTGCCCCGCTGTCTTATGTGTATGCATGCACCTCACACAGCAGTGTCACCCTCGAAAGAGTGCTTGTGTTTTTGGTGTTTCCAAGGACTAAGTATATATGTTCGAAGGTTACCCTTAAAATAGGGGCCAGCATCATATACCACTTCAAACATCTAGGTGCATACCTATGTCGAGAATCTAGGGGAGAGATTCTTCCCTCTCCCTGCGCACAGATTATGTCTCCTTTCGAAGGTGAACCGGGTAGGCATCTAACTAAGAGAGTGTTTAGTAGGCTTCTATTCACAATAACCTTTGGTGCCTCTGATATAGAGCCGGGGCCTCGCAGCCACACCAACACTTGTAAGTCACACACCCTTGCAAGCAAGGCTGGGAGCGGCGCCACTCAGTACGACAAACAAGGCTTTCTCACGATGATAGTCAAAATCATGAGAAAGAAGTTACCATGGATTTGGAGTCTTTGGACTCAACAAAGAAAAATTTATTAGAGTGAGGTGGAATCATCGGCGATAGGTGTGTAATCACTTGGGTCGTTCCTGGAGGTTCAACTTATGACAGGCCCTCTAAAGGTGACACAACTTGGTTCAGATCCAAGGGTTTGATTTTCTGATTCTCTCAATGAGAGAAGAGCATACTTCTCTACCTTTTCACCTCACCCAAACACATCAAGCATATTCATCACTGAGATAGTTTCACTCCACCAAATCCACAAGCCTTTGGGTTTCTGATTCTCTCAAAGAAAGAAGAACATAATCCCCTAACAAGTAGAAGTGCTAAAGATTCGCTATCTTTCTTTGCTTCCCTAAGTATCTGTCATGCTAGCAACATCTGGGTCTCGGTTTCATCCATGGTCATCACTTCCATGTAATGAAGATCCTATTCCCCTACTTTGCTATCAGGATCCTTACAAAATTTTAACAAAGCCCTATTTAAACTATGTGAATGAAAAACAGTAAACAAACATGATGTTTTAATTATGCCTGTGACAATCGTCCTGCAAGAAAACTATTAGAAAGTTTTTTGATCTTTGACAAGCGAACCTGCAAACCACTGTTATGCTACAGCAGAAATCAGAAATAGGAAAATCACAGCAGAGAGCAGATGTCAGAAAAAAAGCAGCAAATTACAAATTCTGGAAATTAAGTGTCTGTCTGCTAAAGTTCGCGCGAGCAAGTACTTCGCTGCGTGTGAGAAAGTGCTTCGAAGTGTGCGAGCTTTCTATCTCTTCACGCGACAGAGTGCTACAAAGAGAAAAAATTCGCGTGATACTCTGTACCAGTGCAGTACGGATGTACGGAAGAGTTCCCAAATCACTGTCAAAAAGTTCAAAAATGAGGCCAAAAATCATTTTTTCTGCCCCACGGTGGGCGCCAAAATGTGTGTGCTTGAATTGTGGCCTCTAAATCAGGCACAAACTCAGCATAGTCTTTACACAATTGTTCAATTCACAAAGACAAACATGAATTGTTCATCTTGAAAATTTGATTGAAGCGACTTGTTGCATCCTAATCAGTTGGGGATGTCGAATTTACTCTCAGAACGAGAGCCAACAACCTGACCATTGCTAACATGGAGGATTTCTAAAGCATGAGAAGTAAGAAAATTGTCATTAATCTATGAAATGAAATTGCAATTAATCTATGAAATTGAAATGCTCTTAATCTAGAAAGCTTGAAATGCTATTAAACTACAAATGAAATTGCATTTAAACTAGAAAGCTTGAAAGATGAAATTGAGATGTTAGACATGTGAATGAATAGCATTAAAAATCAACATATCATTACTCCAAATTGAAATTAATCTAATTATGCAATTAAGCTCAAAAGAATAAAATAATCAATGCAAATTTCACTATAAATTTGATGCTCTCAAAAATCATCCTCTCAAATGAAGAAAAAGGGGTCCAATATATAGAAAACCATGGAAAGAGGGTGAAGAGTTTCTTGAAAAGAAACGGTTGCCTCTTCATTTTCATTTGAGACAAAAATGCAAGAATTATTTAATAAAAAGGATGGATTATTGACACATGAGTGACCTTTCATATAGAATTATGGAATTATTTTTGAGGATAATCCATTCAATCAATTAAATAACTATTCAATTCCTTTTATGTATATTAGCTAAAGGGGGTGGAATTGATTTAATTTAAAAGCACTTAGGACTTTAGAATTAAATCAATTAATCATAGGGATTTTTAGCTAATAAACCTTGAGAATTTAGGATTTAAATATAATGTCAGATTTATGCAAATTTGGGTTTTCTGCATTTGAGACCAAGTCAATTAAAGTCAATTAGGAGAAGAATTTTCCTAGTACAATAGGACTTCGATGATGAGAAAATTGAAGGAATGCACCAAAGTTGATTAGGATTATAAGGTGCCAATTTTGGGGTGTTACAGGTACTAATTCCCACTGGGGTTTTCCTCTAATCAAGGTTTCTCCGTAATCATATCTTGTGTTATGTGATCTTATGTTAAGCTTCAAGTGTTATATGATTGATTTATATTTAAAGTTGCTGAAACTGAATAATTAGCTAAACACTGATTCACNGATTCCCCCCCCCCCCCCCCCCTCTCAGTGTTTCCAACATGAATATGTAGGAAAAATAATTTGAATTCAATAAGGAAGGAAGCTTAGCTTTCCTCCACATTTGGTTTTGTATGCTTGCAATTCTGGATATAATATCTATGTTTTATGGAGGTTTCACTACGGTGTTTTCACGTCCTCAACAACTCAATTACTATGGTTGGGAGTTGCAATTAGCTGAAAATGTGGTTGTCTGTTAGGATTGATTTGAAGAATGCTTTGTATTACTTTGCAGTGTTGTTTTAGTTGTGCAACTTGGAGAAAATGTTTAGAATATCTGTGCAGAGTCTCAGTTCGGATTCCAGGTGTTGATTTTCTCTACAAGAGAAGTTGTGATGTTCTATTTCTTGGCATTGATTATTTGTGTTGGTCTCTAGCTGACTCAATTTTCTTGTATAGATCATATTATTTTTGTCCAAACATTGTATTGGAGTTTGAGTTAAGATTTTATTATGTGTCTTACCATGACGTGTGAAGATCCAAATTGAGTTATTTGCAATGGATTATGTTTTTGGGTCGACTAGATATGTGCTATGTTTTTTAGCTACATTTTATGTTTGATGTAAACTTTGGAGGATTTTTTCTTGCATACGAACCATTTGAAGAAGATTAGGAAGATTTTTTATGATTTATTTGGGTCCCCTTTATCTCCTAGAGTGGAGTACAATAACCACATATGTATTTTGTGGCCAAATTTGAATTATGTATGGTTTTGTTTGTGGCCAGCCTAGTGGAGGGTTTTGATAAATAAGTTTCTATGTATTGGAAATATTTTAAGTACATTGAAGTGTGGATTGAATTTAAATAATGTGTAAGTGTATGTGATGAATAATAAGTGCACAAATCAATTTGTAATGTACTTTCACAATCATATCATTCAATATATCAAAAGTTTGAATTCAGAGTTTGAGACAATGGATGTGTGTGTGTTGTATTTATCATGAAGTTGGTTGCTTGACATAGTGGTTCAAGGACAGTTTCATGTTTTCAGACTTGCCCACTTCATTTTATCTTATTTCTATTCCTTTTGGAAGACAATGAGTTCTTTTGGAATAACAGTGTTGATCTGTATCTTCCCCTAAGATCATGTGTCTCAAATTGAAAGTTAGTTGTATCTTTCCCTAAGTATGTGCACCTTAGCCTGCAAGTCAAATAAGGAGCAATGAGCTACCTTGGCCTTGAGCATAAAACATTATTGCATTCAGTGATTTATTTTCATTGTGGTTTTTCCCACATTGGTTTTTCTACATAAAAAAATGGTGTTCATGTGTATGTTGTCCATTTCTTTATCTTTCTTTGATGTTAGGTTGGTTAAATTTAATTGATGAAAGCTTTGTATTTAAAAGTTTAAGGATTTGTTCAATATTGATTCATTGCCCCCTCTTAGTCTTTTGGCGTGTTCAATAATTGGTATCAGAAAAAGGTTCTCCTAAAAGAAGCTTAACCACTTGAGGAAGGTCTAATATGGTGCAAGAAAGAGGTTACAAAGTATCGAAGTTTGATGACACAAACTTTTCCTTATAGAAGATGCAAATGTAATCTTATTTGAACTCTTCTATTTGAAATATGAGAATCTATTGTGAAAGGTTATACCACCCCTACTTCTTCTCCTTCAACACTTGATCATATCAAATTACATGAGAACAATGAAAATGCAAGAAATTCAATTATAAGTGGTTTAAGTGATTCATAGATTTTAAAGGTTATGCGCTAAAATTATGAAAAATAAGTTTGGGAAAAGATCAACATCATCTATGAAGGAGATGTGAAGGTCCAGCCAGTCAAGATACAGAACCTGAAGTACAAGTTTGAGAGTCTAAGGATGTCTAAAGAAGGAGGAAATTGATATTTATTTACAATGGGTAACTGAGGTAGTGGATGTAATCAAATGTATTGGTGGAACTGTTAAAGAAAACAAAGTTGTGAAAAAAGTGATAAGAATACTTCCAAAAACCTATAGACCCAAGTTATATGCTATTGAGGAAATACATAACATGGACACATATACTATGGATAAACTCTATGGAGTGATCTCAACCTTTGAGATGTGTGAAATGTATTCTAATAATGTCAAGAAGGAAGTTGCCTTTAAAGCCATTAAGAATATTGAATATGAACCTGAAACACTCGATGATCTAGATGATGTAGAAGAAAACTCTATGATAAGACTGGGAAAAGGTTCTAAAAAATGCAAAGGTACATCTCTCTTTAAATGTTTCAATTGTGGAAGAATTTTTCATTAAGATGCTAGATGTACTTTCAAGTAATATAACTATTGAAGGATTGGTGATAATAACAAAAAAAAAGATAATTACAAAAGAGATGATAAAAATAAAAGAGGAGATGACAAAGATAAGCCTAAGAAGATTTTTTACTCAAAGGAAATCCACTCATCTGAAGATGAATATTGTGATGATTAAAATGACGAGACATTGTTTTTAGCCATAAAGGAAGATGGTAGTGAGAAGTGCATTACTGAAGAAAACAATGAAAGATCAATGATTGTGTGGATTTCTCTACATGAAAAAGAAGAACCAAAAGCTTGGGTAATCGATAGTAGATCCTGAAATCATATGACTGGTGTTAGAAGAGTTTTTCTTGACTTTGAAAAGTATGATGGTGGATCTGATATCTTTGGTGGTGAAGAGGTTTCTCCAATCTATGGTAAGGGAACCATATCAATTGATGGTAAGAATAAGACAAGATATGTTTATTATGTTAAGGGTTTAAGGCATAACCTTTTGAGTGTTAGGTAGATGTGTAGTAAAGGATACAAACTTAAATTTCATGGCTTCAAATGTGAGATCAAAAAGGGGATTCCAGAAGACTTTTTGTAGAAACAATAAGGACAAATGCTAATGTTTATTACCTAAAAGAAAACAAAGTAAATTATTTTCTGATGGTGCATATTAGTGAATGTTAGTTATGGCACAAAAGGATGTGACATATTAACTTTGATAAAATGGTGAAGATCAGTTATACTCAAGCAGTGAGAGATTTACCAAGGATTATCAAGTTTGTTAATACAATGTGCAAGGAATGTCAAACAACGAAGCAAACAAGGAATAGATTCAAGAACAAAGAGTTTTTCACTGCAAAACCTTTGGATTTTATTCACATTGACCTATGTGGACCTACGAGGACAAGATGAATGAACAATGAAAGGTATTTTATGTTTCTTATCAATGATTACTCTAGAATGGCATGGGTTAATTTATTGAAAGAAAATTCAAAAGCCTTAGATAGATTTAAAGCATTCAAATCTATGGTTGAGCATTAAGTATAAGCTAAGACCAAATTGTTAAGGTCTGATAGAGGAGGAGAATTTACATTGAATTAATTTGAAATATTTTGTGAAGAAGATGGTATTAGAAGACAACTCTCTACACCCAAGACTCTGCAACATAATTGAGTTGTTGAAAGAAAGAATATGACTCATGAAGAAATGTTTAGGACATATTTGAAAGATGCTAGAATTCCTAATATGTATTAGAAACTATGCATATTTTTGTCTATATTCTTAACAAGGTGCGAGTGATGGTTAATCATACCAAGACAACATATGAACCATGGCATGGAAGACCCCCTATTGTCAAATATTTTAGATTTTTAAGAAGTAAGTGTTACATTAGAAGAGATTAAGAGGATCTAGGTAAGTTTGATTCAAGACCCGATGAAGGCATTTTTCTTGGATATTCTAAAAAAAAAAAAAGAATACCAACGCTACAACAAGATACTGAAAAGGATTATAGAAAGCACAAATATTAGAGTAAGTGAAGAATGGAATTAAGTTTCTTTGGAACCTAATCTTTTTGAAATAAAAGCTACCCCCTGTACTACATAAAAGAAAGAAGATGAAGACAAGGAAGAATCAGATGCATAAGAGAAAGAATCAGAGCAGGCACCTAAGAAACCTACAAAATATGTTCAGAAGAATAATTTAGAGGATAAACATTGAAGATAAAGACATGATTTTAGACCTGGAGAAGACATGCCAAGGCAAGTGAATAAGCATTTTTTTGTTTCTTATCTAAGGTGGAACCAAAGACCTTTGTAGAAGCTAGAAAAGATGATGGATAAATGAAAATAATGGAAGAAGAATTGAATAAGATTGAAAAAATCAGACATGGGAGCTAGTGCCTAGACTCATGGACAAGAATGTGATAGGAATAAAGTGAAAATTCATTTACAAGCTGAATAAAGAAAGAGAAGTGATAAGAAACAAGGCTAGACTAGTTTGTAAAGGCTATTCAAAAGTTGAAAGTATAGATTTTGAGGAAAAATTTTATTTGGTATCAAGGATATTTCAAGAATTTGTTGCTTACAATAACTTTAAGGTTTATCAAATGGATGTTAGGTCAGCATTCTCTAATGAAGATCTTGAAGAAGTTTACATTGAAAAACTAGATAGTTTTTAGTTGACAGGTGATCCAGACATGGTATGCAGACTTCAGAAGGCTCTTTATAGACTCAAGCAAGCTCCCATAGCTTGGTATGAAAGGTTGGACATGTATCTATTGTAGAAAGAATTGAAGAAAGGTACAACAAATAGAAATCTTCAATTCAAGGTTGAGAACACATTTTTTTATAGTGGTGGTGTATGTTGATGATATCATTTTGTGTAGAAATGATGAAGTATGCAATAAGTTTTCAAAAATAATTTGAGATGCAATAATTGGTGAGTTGTAATTTTTCCTTGGTCTTAAAAATAACTCAATTGGATGATGGTATTCTGATTTCTCAGACTAAGTATATTAAATAAATGTTTAAAATGTTTATATGGAAAAATCTAAACCATTTAGTACTCCTATGGTTACTATTTGTCATTTCAGAAAAGATGAAGAATCTCTGGAAGTGAATCAGACTATTTATAGGTCTATAGTTGGTGTATTTTTATACTTAACTACTTCAAGAGTTAATACTATGCATGTAGTTTGTTTGGTTACAAGATATCAAGCTTATTTGGGGAGATCTCATGAGAAAGTGGTGAGGAGGATATTTAGATATTTGAAAGAGACTCCATATTTTGGTTTGTGGTATAAGAAGGATAATTATTTCTCTTTGAAAGCTCACATAGATGTTGATTGGGTCAGATGTTTTGATGATAGAAGAAGCACCAGTGTTGGCACATTTTTCTTAGGAGATAGATTGGTCTCTTGGCGAAGTAAGAAACAAGATTTAGTATCTTTATTGACAATGGAAGAAAACTACATTGCTTCAACATCTTATTTTTCTCAAATGATGTAGATGAAGTAAAATTCAAGAGATATCAATTTGATGTATGGAAAGGCTATCCCTATTTTGTGCGATAATACAAGTCAAATTAATATTTCAAAGAATTTGGTGATGCATTCAAGAACTAAACACATTTATATCTAGTATCACTTCTTAAGAGAGGAGGTTGTAGAGAAGGAAGTCAAATCAGAGTATGTGCCTACAAAGGATTGAATTCCAAACATGTTCACACTATCAAATGATACTTTTAAGTATTTCCAATAGAAGTTAGGGGTCATTGCCCCTCCTACTTCTAAATAGACACATAACGTGGTGCATCTTACCAAGGGGGTATTTAAAGCTTATCTTTTGTCTTCTATATTAAGGTGGTGGTTTCCTAGTTCCTGGAAAACATTTCAGAAGCTTGCAAGAGAGATATACCTGACAGGGAAAGAGTAATATAGTTGAGAAAGATGGACGTGGTGTACTCGTAAGGGGGAGAGAAGTTTGAAGATTTGTGTTGTTTATCCTTGATGTCAAAAGGGAAGAGATATACATTATGGTAAAGTATTACGATTGCGACCCTAAGGGGGAGTGAAGTTGAGATGGTACAAGTGTTGCCATCACTGACAAAGAGGAAGATTGTTTATAATATAAAGATATTGTATTTATTTTCATTGATGTAAAACTTGTTTGTGTTAATGGAAAAGTAGGAGAGTAAGTATCTAAGAGGAAGTTGTGATTGGTGTTGTATCATTAGTGTTGTAGTCAATGACAAAGGCATAAATTGTTAGCAATATGAGTTCAAAGTTTTCATTGATGTCAAAATTGTCATTAGTGTTGCCATCAATGACAAAGGAGGAAATTGTGAGAATTATAAGTTTAATGTTGTCATTACTATCAACCCAATGTTGATGGAGGTCCATAAATAAGTGTTTAGATGTTCATATATTCTCTAGTGATGATATAGAGTGAGTTTGTGGAATTTATAAAAGGTTATAATATGGAAACTAGAATATTTAAGAAAGAGTATTTGGAGTTTATGGGAGAATTCTCTGCGTTCATCTACATTTGATGATGTATGCTTGTGGATCTAGATATAATTTTTATGTTCTTGAATGTTGCAATGTTATATTTTCAGATCCTTAGCAGTTCATTTGATATGGCTAGTAGTTGTAGTTTGCTAATAGTGTGCATGTCTATCGAGATTGGTTTGGAGAATGCTCTGTTGTGTTTGTTTTCGATTGTGTGGTTCAGAAAAAAATTTATATTGTTATTGTAGCGTCTCAGTTCAAATTTGAGGTGTTGGTTTTCTTTTCAAGATAAGATGTGATGTTCATCTCGACATTGATTGTTTGTGTTGATCTCTGAGTGACTTAGTTCGTTCTCTTATTTGGATCATATTACTTTGGTATGAACTTGCATTGAAGGTTGAGTTAAGATGTTATGAGTCTTAACATGAATTGTAAATATTTGTATTGCATGATGTTTTTGGGCCAACTGGATATGTGCTAAATTATTTAAATCTACATGTTACATTTGATGTCGACTTATGAGGATGTGTTGTTGCATGCATATCATTTGAAGAAACATAGGAAAATGTTTTTTGATGTTTTGGGTCCCCTTTATCTCTTGGAGTGGACCACAATCCACACAATTGTATTTGGTGTCTAACTTATTTTAATTATGTGTGTTTTGTTTTTGGTCGGCCTAGTTGAGAGTTTTGATGAATAAGTTGATATATATTGGAGATGTTTTCAATGTGGATTGACTGTGAATCATGTGGTGAAGAAGTGAGAATATAAGTTTGTGATGTGCTTTCATGATCATATCTTTTATTATATCAGAAGTTTGAATTTAGAGTTTGAGACAACAAATATGTGTTTTTTGTTTTTCATGAAGTTGGTCTCTTGACACGGTGGTTCAAGAATGGTTTCATGTTTGGAGACTTGTTCATCTCATTTCATCTTATTTATGTTCCTGTTGGAAGATAGTGATTTCTTTTGGCATAATTGTGCATATTTGTATCCTACCTTGAATCAACAAGCTTCATCTTGTAAGTCCTTTGTATCTTACCCTAGAATCATGTGTCTAGGCTTGCAAGTCACTTGTATCTTTCCCTACGGTTATGTGTCTTAACTTGCCATTCAAATCAAGAGAAGTAAGCTACCTTGGCCTTGAGCCAAAATTATTATTGTATTCAATCAATTCATAGAGTGAGTTATTCTCGCCTTGGTTTTTCCATGTAAAAATTTTCTGTTCATGTGTATTTTGTTCATTGCTTTATCTTTATTTGATGTTAAGTTGGTATAATTTAATTGATGAAAGATTTAGATTGAAAATTTTAAGTATTTTCTCAAGACTGATTCACCTCACCCCCTCTTAGTCTTGAGATGTATGCAACACAACTATGAAGATTTGGAAGAGTAGACCAAAGCACTAACACACCAAACCACAACATTGGTAAAAGTCCTCATTCTCCACCACAACATTGCCACAAAATACAAAAGGGAGGTTTTGGCACAAAGAAGAGGGCAAGGTTTCCCCCTTGGAGGATTATCAACAATGAAAACCATAGTTTTGAGACTCACCGAGACTCACCAAGACTCTGTGAGCCCTAAACTGGGAGACCCTAAACGAATTCGAGGGGCTTGGACTCAGACTTGACCGAGTATTAGGTGAGACTTTCCAAGTCTCAAAGACTGGCCAAACCCGTCGAGTATGAGAAATTTTGGATGCTCAAACTAGACAAAAACTAATTTTTTCTATTTAAGTTTCAATTTTAATATTTTCTAGGTATATGATTCCAAAATATACATGAAATGTAACAATTAAATTCTGATCTTTTCCTTCATGCTAGTCACATTCTCTTCAGTAGAATATATACATGAAACATAATATTTAATGTGACTTATAATTTAAAGTTATATTTCATGTATATATTGTGAGGATATTTGAGAGTAGTTTCACTCTTCCTTTATCCCCTCTCTCTACCTCTCTTTATCTCTCTCTCCTCTCTCCTCCAAGATCTAGACCTCTCTCTCTTACCCTCAAAACCCCCACAATGGGTACTACCCTCAACCTTTTTTTGGTGTTCCCCCAAACCCCCATCAAACTATAAGTCTAACCAAGTAAAAGGTTAGTGATATATAATAAGCATAAATATCTACATAATACATATCCCTTATTGCAAATCTTTGCATATTCATACATAAAAAAATATTATGGTTTCTATATCATCTAAGACCTACATTAGATGCCTTCGTAGGATAGATGCTTCTGTAGGAAGGATTCTCACTCTTTTGAGTGGATGAGGCATAGACTTGTAGTTTTTTTTATATTTGTTTGAAACATTTGATGTCATGAATTTCATATTCCATAAGTTTTGCATATATTTGAGAATATTTATATATCAAGTGTGCTATTTCAACAATTTGTGTTGATAGTTTATACTTTTGTGATTGATGTAAACTTGTGTATGTGATCAAATTAGCTTCTATTTGATAATTTTATTGTGTTTTTAAGGTTTATTTCATAAAGGGTGAATGAAAAAAAGTTTTAAATCCTTAAAAATCTCTAAATTTCTTGAGATTTTTACATTGTTGAGCCTTATCAATTTTTTGCCTAGTCTCAAGCCGGGTGACCCTTGCTAAGTACCAACCGAGTCCAAGTCCCATAACTATGCTAGCGAACCTAACAGAAGCACCTAAAACAAAGATCCTTTTATCAATAGTAGGGCCATCAGAATTTAACAGAGCCAACCCCNCCCCCCCCCCCCCCCCCCCCCCCACCCGACCCAATAATGTTGAAAAATCACATCACCAACCTTGAACAAGTATGGGGTATGAACACAAAAACCCACAAACAGTGAAAAAAATGGGAAAAGTCTCATTAAAGCATGCAAATGACATGGGAGAGGTAACAATTTCAAGGGAAATCAAATGTACGGGGGTAAAGGAAGATCTAAATAGGAGGGCAAAGTTTGAAACCAACTTGGGCACAGTGGATGGAGTCGTGGTCATTGAGAGTCATTTCCATTAGAAGATATTTATATTTTAGCTATTTATATCTTATGTTGAGTTGTTACTATGATAATAGCTATAAATATTATAACTATTTTGATAGTTATCGCTATTATATAATAATCTTATAAGTTGTGATAGGTTAAACTTATTTTTTCGTATTAGTTTTAGTATTTTATAACTATTATATTATTTGTTTTAACTATTATAACTAAATATATTTTAATAGTCACTGTATCGTCTTAAAATGGAAGCACTCCATGTTGAGACCTTTTAGCCCTCCCTAGTAAGCTATTATGGTCCTAATTTAGACACCTTCATGCTTCCATGGAGTTTCATGTGCTTATGTGCCTGTTCTAC
>MU227138.1:67511-84188 GCA_018584345.1 Thuja plicata
ACAAGTTTCCAGGATGGGGGGACAAAGAGGCCTCAATTTCGAGATGGCGACGCAAGGAGGTGTATATTATATACTATACATATGGTACTCAAAATGCTAGTTATGAAAAGATGTATAAGACTATTAAGAATTAAAATGCCAAATACCAAATACTTGAATATTGAACATTGAACAATGAACATTGAAGTTTTCAATATCGAATTACTAATTAGAAATTAAGATACTCAATACTACATAAAATTTTAAATTGTCGAATCAAAAAATGGAAGATTTCTATTATATGATATCAAAAGTATCTTATCATAAAGATTATTACAGTGAGTAGCATGATATCAAAACAAGTACAAAATAAAAATGACAAAATGACAAAATGTAGTGAAGGAGGCCTCTAATTATCCCTTAGGAGCTCGTAAAAATCCTCGTCACTGGAACTACTGGACTCGGCAAGGTCAAGATCCACCAAGGGAACACCAACCAACCATAACCATACATATGAAGCATCCTCCTTCTCATCAATTTGTTATAGCTCCTCTGGCTCTGCATCCCATCATGTTGTTGGGCTCTCCTTGTACACACGTGTCCTATGGTCAGTGATAAACAACGCACTATGTACAACCACTAGCTTGTCTACTCTCTTAGAGATAAATCTGCTCCTCTTAAGAAAGTGGATGAAGCTATAAGTAGACCAGTTCCTCTCAGAAGCTAAATAACTTGAAACCCGAGACAACAAATGAATGGCTAGTGTGGTAGTCATTGATTTTGGTACATGATAAGTCCACCACAAAATCGGATCCTCCCGTACAATAGTTCTTATGTTTGCCTTTTTCTCAACCTTATAACCCCTAAGAGTAGCAAATATTTTCCACTTGATGTGAACCTTGCCATCAATTTCAACATCATACATCCTATCAATGAACCTAAAGAACCCTTCCTTCACCTCATCATCCTGAATCGGTGTAACTCTACTATGCCTAGGCATGTACCACTTTGGATTCAATGCATAAGTAACCATGTGCAAGGGAGTTTTTAGGTTGTCCCATTTTCTCTTAATAATAGGTCAAATGTGCTCATTGTAGAATACTAAAGTGGAGTCCTTATCTCACACAACTACCCTCATCTGGCCAAGTATACAATCAATGCACTCATTCACCTTTCCAAGGTTAGGTGGATCCCCATCCCCATATCTAGTGACCTTGAAAAATAAAGTGGGATCCTTCTCTCACACAACTGCCCTCATCTCGTTAAGAATAGAATCAGTGCACTCATACACCTCTTCAACGTTAGGTGCATCCCCATCCCCATATCTCATTACTTGGAAAACTGTGATGATAAAGACTATATTTTTCATCACTCTAAAATGCATCACTCTTCACTATGTCCTTCACCCTCTTCCCTTGCTCTGTCCTTGACCCATCCCACTGATTCCACTCATTCATCATAACCATGAGTTGCAATGTCCCTTGAAACTCAAGAATTCTCTCCAAAATAATGAAATATGATGCATATCTGGTCTCAACAGGTTTCTATAACTCCTTTGTGAAGCTCCTAAAGTGTGGTGGTTGCAGATATACATCTGCACATCTCTCGCATCATTAACCACTCCTCTAATCCACTCAATCTTCCCCATGTCCTTGAGTGCATTGTTCATGGAATGCACACAACATGGAGTCCAACAAATATGTTTGTATGTTGCCTCAATAAGCTTCCCTACAGCTTTGTACACGTGTGTTGCATCTCTCACTACTTGGACAACATTTTGTGGCCCAATCTTCTCAATAGTTGTCTGAAGAATGTCAAACTAAAAATAAACATTTGATGCCCTAAACAATCAATTTCCCTTAGAAATAATGGACCCTCTGAGCATGTAACTATAATATTGATGAGTGGAAGGTGCCTAATGTCCATCCACCCATCCATAACTATGTTTCATCCAGACACCTCCCAACATGCCCTCATCGTCTCCATCAATGAACTAATCTTGGCACAGTTTTTATCCAAGATCGTGGTCCTCAATTTGTGCTCACCTATTGGCACAAATGATGGTCCTCCCCCCTTCGCCACCATCGACATAATCTCCTTATAATAAGTAGATCAAGCTACATGAAATGAGATGCCACTGGAAAAAAAGAACCTACCAATGGAATCATCTATTTGATCTCTTAGGTGCACATTAAACAAATCAGCTATGTGGTTACTTTGAGTTTTCATCTTGTGTTTCTTCTTGCCCTATTGTGATTCATCCATAGCACTATAAGTGGATGAAGACCCGACGACTGGCCATGACAATGTTCCTACTCTCTAATGTAATCTAGGAGTAGAAATATATGGATGCCCCCGCATTTGTTGCTCCTGCATCTGCTGAATAGTATGAACATGTTTCTTACCAAACAAGTAGTAGGAATTGCAATTCCCAATTCATCTAGAATACCCCAAAGCGTTTTGAACTCAATTTTTTAATGCATCTTTTTAGCCTCTTTCAAAAATTTACATGCTCCCTATATAGGTGAAAATGGTGAGCAATGCTAATGGTAGAGATCACTCACCAAATTCATTTTTTTGTTTGTTTGTGTATGGGGGCCTATACATTGGTAAATAGACTAATCCAACCTCTCTATATCCAAGTTTTATTAGCACAACCCAAGATGAAGGGTGCAAATTCAAAACCTAGATGCAAAGGGACAAGGATAAGACCTATTTCTGCTATTAAGAAATTAATGGATTTGACTAATTGATTAATGAACAAGTACAAATATGGAAAGTAACTAAAATCACTGATGTAATAAAAGAGCTAAAAGAAAAATGTAATAAGGGAGAAGGATTTGTGCACCTTGAAATTAAATAGGAGGTTATATGCCTTAAAACTGCAATTTCCAGTCATAGTGATATCGCAGACAGAAACCATTCTGGATCTGGGACCCTGGCACCTATAACTCCCAAAAGTGAAACTTTGAGCCTCTAAGGAACAAGTTGAATTTTTAGGTACAAGTCGAAGTTCGACTAGAAATATCTATTTAAAATTGTGTACATTCTAATTTTGAACTCTGAGATAACCCCAAAAATCCCCGAATCCAGCTCCGCAAATCCCAAAACCTATTCCTAGACACATAAAAAAGGAAAATTGTTTGGTGGAAAGGGGCTTGCCTTGGTCAATCCCTAGTTTAGGAATTAACCTTGAAATTGATAAGTAAATGCAAATCTGAAAAGGAAAGGAAGGTATATGTTTGATTCACCTTGTGTAAAACCCTCATGAATAGATGTAGCAATCACACAAATTCATGAAGATGCTTGCATTTGAACTTGGAATGGAGATGTAGGAAGATCAAGGATGTCCTCACCAATGTATGAGATCCATAATCACCATCTCTAGATCATGACTGTAGTTATGCCACTTGAAGAAGAATGAATTGCACCTCCTTGCAGCATTTGAGAAGCTCTCTACTTGGTCATTATGGGAGATAAATCTTGCATCAAAGGAAGGAGATTGACTTGCTTGAATGGATCTAGAAAGAAGACTTGGAGACCTTGGATGGATGCCTTGCCTTCACCACTTGAATGCTTCAATGGTTGAATGCTTATGCTTTCATAATATTGGCACAATGTATGTATGCATGTATCTATGTCTTACAAAATGAGGGGATAAATCATCCTTTTATACTCATTTTGAGATTCAAATGCGGACAGACCGAAACATAAAAGAAATGGGAAAAGCATAGGAAGAAAGGCCTAGACATCGGGCGTCGGGCCCAATCAAGGAAATCTCATAGGGGGTGAAGTCTAAGTGAGACCTCACCCCCGGGGGTGTAATCGAACTTTGACTATACCCCTAGGTAAAAGTGTGTAGGATAGGGTGGAGACCCATTAGGAGATGTGAAAAAGGAGCCGGAAAAAAAGGGACAAATGAACATAACCCACAGTCGGATCTCGAAATCACCAAAATGGGGTCAATAGGTCCTAAAAGACATCCAATTATGGGTGCTAACTTTTTAGGACTATACACTCCCACACCCTTTCCTGGTCAAAAGAGGAAGTGTGCATTAACTCTAGTGATGCTTCCAAGCCATTATGTCCATTTCCTTATGCGACCCCTAGCCCACTTATCCAAAAGCGGGGAGGTGCAATGTGGTGCACTAGCTATGGAAGTAGTTTTCCCCTCCAGATTTGACCCATGCTCACCCCCCTAATTGGGCCCATCATCATGCTTAGGTTCATATTATGATTGGATTGCACTATGAGAATGAGTTTCCATCCCATCCTCACTCATTTCATGACCGTGGGAGCTCACTTTGACACTGCATTTCACAAAATGAAAAAAAAATCAATAAACACAGTTTCATCCTATGCCCTACTTTAAAATTAAATAAATAAAACTCTATATTTTAACAAATTGAAATTTTAAATTGTAAAAGAAAATCTAAATTAATTTAGAAAATATAACAGCAAGAATTTCTAAATGAAATAAGAAAATGAAATGACAAGAAATAAAAAAATATTGATTTAAAAATTAAAAAATAGTTAAAAACCCTACCTTTTCCTAGAAAAATCTCTTCAACAAGATGAAGAATCTTCCTCCTCTTCGTCTTCTTGTTCCTTGTCACTCCTCTTTCACTTGCGATCACTCTTTTCACTCCTCCAATTGCTCTTTTCTTAGCTCTTCACTCTTCTTCTTGTTGTAGCAAACAAATAGAAATGAAAATGTAAATACAAATGATGCTTGGAGGTCATTTGATGGAATGGAAGACCATAGATGTGCCCCACATACCCTTAGGGTTCGAATAGAACCAAACAAAATTAAAAATGTGTTTTTTTCCAAAACATAACATTTTATGTTTCTATAGCAAGGGACGCCTGGATGCTTGAGGGACACACAGGCGTCCCCCTCAGCATCCCGAGAACGCCGAGACGTCCCTGTGTTTCAGGCGGCAGACACGAAAAAAGGTGGTGTCGTTGGAGACATCAGAACGTTGTCCCCACATCCCAGGTACATCCTCGTTCCGAGAACGCTCAAGATTTGGGGGGAGGGGGGTGTCCCTAGGGTGCACTAGTTTTAATTGTCTATTTATATTAGTTTCTTCTTATAGTTTTACTAGCTATATTTGTTTATTATATTTATATGGTGTATTGTTGAATGTTATTCCTTATAGTGTTTTATTTATTCTCTTTCTTTTGGATTAAGTGGTTTTTTTATTTAGATTATTATATTTTTTCTATAGTCTTTTTCCTTTTGCTTTCTGCTTCTTTCTCTATCCTTGGTCCTCGTGCTCCTTATAATAGACTGCTCAGTTCTGGTATTTTGATGCCTCTGGAAATTTTGTTAAACAGATTACTTGCAACCAACAGACTGAGGTTCTGATATATATTACTAATATAGGGTTTGGTTGATAGCTTTAATGATTCAGTTTTTGAAAAAAAAATGCACGACAAGATCACTAGATAAAACTTGCAACTTCTAAGTCACAACATGGCTCATACAAATCTTTATAAGAAATGAATTACTTTACTAGATTGGACAAATATGCAGTTATAAAATAACAATATTCAACTAATGACTTATAGTTTAGATAGACATGCTTACATAGTCATGTAAAATTCAGAAATTAAATCGTTACATACAGTTCTGGAAATCTGCAGTTATCACCAGCACAAGCCACACCCATAATTGAGAGTATTGGCGGCTTCAAATGCAATCTAAACGACCCAGAATACCAGTATGGTGGTGGTGGCTTCCTGTGGCAGAAGTAGACGACCCAGATTTTCTTGCAATCACTTCAAGAAACCCTCACACCAGTAGTAAACAGTCTCACGTCCCAGTCTGGTAACGTCTTCAGCCAGGATTGGAGTGTATGACAGCAACACAAGAGATAACGCAATTCTACAATCTCAGACAGGCATGACCAGTAATGAAAACTCTAGTCACTCAAGCATTAATACATAGTCCCAACAAATAGGTCGTCTTACAATCACCAACAACATAAGATCGAATGCCAAACAAGTCTCTAAAACCCAATCTTTTCCTCAATCGATTCTGCCCATGCAATACCAAAAATCAACTACAGATTTTACCTTGAAGGTTCTGATAAATCTCAAGACCATGTATTTCAATGGCGTCAAGATTTCCGTCTTGAAGGGTTTTCATCCTCCAGCCTGTGAGAAATAATCTCGAGAATTTTACCAAATTTCTTTAATTTTCCCGCGCATGGTGGAAATGAGAGCTATCGCCTCTTTTTAAACTATTTCTCATTAGTTCTTCCCTTTCATCTCGCCAATGTGGGATAATTCACTTTTCATTAAAATAACATTTCCCACTTGATGCACTAAAAGTACTTTATATAATAAAGTGACTTTTTAATAAAATGTATTCTAATATATTTTGTCACTTTATTAAATAAACTAAATAAATCTTCAGGCATTAAAATAAAATATCAAATGAACTCGGAGAATCATGTGTGATAGCTCGTTGGAAAGGTCTCAGTGAGACGCATCAAATCCCATACTGAGATGCCAAAAATAGTAAACCTTGTTGACTTACTATAAATAGTAAGTATCTAGAAACCCTATTGAATCAACTCCGATTGGTCTGAAAATTTAATTGCCTCGGTAAAATCTCTCTATAATCCCTAAAAAGTCTTGATTAGCCCATGAGACCAACGAAAAAGGGCTAACAACATGTCATGTCATGTCTGGCTAGAAAGGGACATTACACTTCACCCCCCTTGGAATTGTTTGTCCTCAAGCAATCTCAGCTTTGGATACTACAAGATGTCCTCACTCTCCTACGTAGCATCCTCAATCGAAATATTCCTCCACCACACCACGTACTCTCTAATAGTCCTCCTGGGAAGTGTACACTCTCTGGTATCCAAGATAGCCTCGGGAACCAACATGAATTTCCCTTCATCGTCGAGAGGAGGCAACTCTAGTGAAGGCACCACATTGTATCATAGAGCCTTTTTTGAGGCGCGACACATGGAATACATTATGAATATTGTTGTCCAATGGAAACTCAAACTCATAGGACACTTCTCCAACTCTCCTAATCACTCTGAAAGGCCCATAGTATCATAGCTTCAACTTTTCTACACCACTCCTCTTTAGAGAGAAATGTCTATATGGCTGCAACATGAGGTAAACCATATCACCCACTTCAAATGACCACTCTACTCTGTGTTTATCTACATATTATTTTGGTTGGTTTCATGCCTTCTGCATATTTTCCTTCAAATATCTCATGATATCCTAGTTTTCTTACAACAGATCTTTGGCCCTAGGCACCCTGCTATCGATGAACGGTAAATCTAGGAAACTGGGAGCATATAATTTGTAGAGAGCCATGAACGGTGTCATATGGATAGACATTTGGTATGTAGTGTTGTAGCGGTATTCACCGAGGTATAACCACTTCACCCATGCCTTTTGATGCCCTGCTATATAATTGTGGAGATATCACTCAACCCATTTATTAACTATTTCAGTCTGGCCATCGGTTTGAGGGTGGTAGCTAGTACTCGGAGTAAGCTCTGTCCCGCAAAACCTAAAAAGCTCCTTCCAAAAAAGACTCATGAACATGTTGTCCCAATCACTAACAATAGTTCATGGTAATCCATGAAACTGAAATATCTCCCTAAAGAATAACTCTGCTACATGTACTACAGTATACGTGGAAGCAATGGAAAAGAAGTGTGCAAACTTAGTTAATCGGTCTACCACCACAAAAATGCAATCCCTTCCTTGGACCTTAGGTAGGCCCATCATAAAATCCATCGACACACTGTCTCACTTGCTTTTCAGGATGGGTAGGGGTTGCAACAAACCACCTAGGATTGAGTGCTCATGTTTATTTTGCTGACATACGGGGCACTCTCTCACATACTGTAACACATTTATTTTAAGCCCCTTCCTGGTGAAGTGCTCTCTCATCTATCTGTAGGTTTTGAAGTATCCCTGATGACCTATCATCGGTGAGTCATCAAAAGCTCTCAGAATCTTCTACTTAATAGCAGATCCTGGCACAAAATAAATCCTATCCTTGTAGATGATCAAATCATTTACCACTGAATACCTCTCATCCTGCATAGTGCCATCAATAATGCTCATAGCCCAATTTCCTTTGCATACTCTACAGAAAATAGCTCTCTCTAATCATCTGATATCACTCCTAAGGCACACAAGTAAGGTCTCTAGGACAAAGCATCGATAACAATTTTTATCTTCCCTTTCACGAATTCTATGTCAAAGTCACAAGTTTGTAACTTGTTGACCCACTTCTGATGCCTGTCATTCAAATATTTATGCCCAAGGAAATATTTCAAACTATTGTCATTTGTTTTGACTGTGAATTTTCCGCCCCAAATAATGTCTGAATTTAGCCAATTCATGCATAATGGCTAACATTTCCTTGTCGTATGTGTTGTAACTCCTGTCAGTACCTCTCAACTTCCTTCTCTCAAATGCAATTGGGTGCTTGTCTTGCATCATAACCGCCCCAACTCCCTCTCCCGAGGCATCACAGTGGAGCTCAAATGGCCTGCTGAAATCTGGAATGGCTAAGACTGGGCAAGTGCTCATCAATTCCTTGAACCTATCAAAACATTTCTAGGTCTTGTCTAACCACTTGAATGCATCCTTCTGAGTCAAATATGTGAGATGAGTTGTGGACTGTTAATACCCCTTCATGAAATGACGGTAGAAACCACAAAGACCCATGAAACCTTTCATTTGTGAAAGACACCTAGATGGCAGCCAATCAATAATAGCTTGAATCTTGTCTGGATCCACACAAACACCCTCAACACTAATAATGTGTCCCAAGTATAGAAATTCAGTCATCTCAAATTCACATTTTGACATTTTAGCATACGGGGACTCCCGCTCTAGAATTCTTAGCACAATGTCAAGGTGTTTCAGATGCTCCTCCCAAGTCCTTCTGTAGTATATCATCAAAGAATACTAGAACAAATCTCCTCAACTTATCTCTAAATATCATGTTCATGCATGACTGAAAGGTAGTTGGTGCATTAGTCAAGCAAAAAGGTATGAATAAAAACTCAAAATGCCCATAGTGGCACGTGAAGGTTGTCTTCTCTACATCATCCTCCAAGACTCGTATATGGTGATAACCTAATCTCAAGTCTATCTTAGAGAAGTAGAAAGCTCTATGTAATTCATCAATGAGCTCATCTATATGGGGAATCGGATACCTATTTTTGATAGACTTCTTGTTCAAATCCCTATAGTCTATGCACATTTGAAAGGCCCCATCCTTCTTTTTGACCAAAACCACTACTGAAGCGAATGAACTATTACTGGGTGTAATGTGTCCATCTCAAGGAGCTCCTTGATAGCCTTCTCGATCTTATCTTTGTACCTCTTCGAATGTCTATAGGGAGTAATGATCACTGGTTTAGCCCCCTCCTCAAGCTCTATTACATGTTCCATTCCTCTATCTGGCAATTTGCCTGAAGGTATATCTCCAAACACTTTGGCATTTTTTTCAAAAACTCTTGTATCTGTGGAGGATACTCACGTTTTTGTTTCTCAGAGACCTCTGGCATCACCAAAATATTTGTTTCCCACTACACCTGATCATGTATCAATCTCTCCATTCGCCTTAGCGACACCCCTCTAAGTCCCTCATCTGATAAGGCTCTAAGTACCACTTTCCTTCCTTGATGCTCAAACTTCATCTCCATTTTATCTAGATTGAAAGTGAACTCGTGGAGTGACTTCATCCAAGTCATGCTGAGAATAACATCGTAATCCTCCATGTTAACTACAAAAACTCTCTCAACCATGTCATGGTCTCCCATCCGCATATGTAAATAATTAATCAAACAAGTGCTCTACAACTTATGTCCACTAGCCACTATAACTCTAAATCCCTCATGCCCCTTAGTCTGAAGCCCTATCTTCTTGACCAGTCTTTCTGAGATAAAAGTGTGGGTAACACCTATGTCCACCAAAGTAATAACTCACTGCCCATGTATTACAATTCTCACCCTGGAGGTTATTCCCTGATCATCACCTGAGAGATGTGCAATAGTTTTCCCATCACATGATTCTTCTCCTATGGGTTTTACCTCATCGCTGCCCTCAGAATCATATTATTGTTCTTCATCCTCAAAGACTAACTCCTCAACTAAAAAATACTCGATATGTGTTGCCTTTGCTTTTACTAGACATTTGTGTGAAATATCCTAAGGCTCCCTGCAATGAAAGCATAGTATTTTCCTCCTTAATGCATTCAGTTGATCATTGTCCAACTTCTTTGTTTCATTCTTAGGTTGAGAGTATTCTTATCCTTGTTCTTTTTAGATGTGAACCCCTTCGAATGAAACTTGTCCATTGAAGATGAAGGCTCAATGTCTCTAGCCTTCTTGTACGCTTCATGTAGTGTGGTTGGATTGAGACCCTTAATACATCCCTTCAGAGGTTCTACAAGCCCATCCATGAATAACACTAGTAACCTCCTCTGAGAGATATATGTAACCAAAACCGAGTCTCTGAAATTATGATATAAAGGTATCCACTGAACCCCACTACTTAAGTTGAGCTAACTCTTTAAAGTGTAATTTCAGGTCCTTGTCAAAATGCTCAATCAAACTCTCTGTGAACTCAACATAGAAAGTAATTTGGTCATGGACCAAAGTGACCATGTCATGATGCCACCTCTCATGTGCTAAGCCATCCAAATGGTGTGCTGTAAATTTAATGGCTTCTTCCTCCGGCATTGGGTTCAATTGGAAATATGTGTCTACCTTTTGTACCCATGCCCTAGCAGTAGTTTTATGGATCCATCAAAGTACGATAAGGAGAGCTTGCTAGCTTTCTTCTGCAAATCACTATGTTGTCCCCTACCACTTGTGCATGACAAATGCTTCAACCTAACATCCATATATTCTCTGAAAGAAATGGCTGCCCAAAATTCCCCTCCTCCATCTTCCCAATCTCTTCTGAACTGTGCTTGCAACTCAATAATACGTGGCTTATTTTCCTGTTGAACTGGAACTCTAGGTGGAAAGGTAGGTATGAGTAGTCTCGAACATACTATTCTCGCTAAGCTAGGGCCCTATCCAAAATTATCATCCACCTGTCCTCCTCCATTACCACCATTTTTCCCATTATTACCATTGTTTCCTTTGTTATTCCCTTCATTGTTTCCTCCAATATTTAAATCCAATCCCATCTGCCTAGCCATCATCTGGATCATAAGGTCCATTGGCTGATTATGTTCATGTGCCCTTTGTTCAACAAGTGTTGATGATTTGTAGCATCAGTTAGAATAATCGCGTTATTGAAATCATAACCACAAGTACTCACCATATGTCAATATTATTATTAGCAAAATTAATAAAATAATAATATGTATGCATATTTAATAAAGAATGGCTTCCTTATTAAATATATGATCACACACACACACACACACACACATATGTAAATAATAAATTATTATATTAATAATAATAACCGACTATGAGAAACATAGTGAATTGACTATATTAATATCATCTAAGTTAAAGATCGACTAACAACTCTATGAAGACCGATGTTAATAAGGGGAAGGTCGATAGTTATGAAATGGAATCATGTCCCTTCGTGGACATGGATCCACATTATAATATATAATGTGTGCAATCGGGGTCATTGATAAACACACATAAATTCATTAGTGTAAGACATCTTCGACATTGCAATAAAATATATGATGGTACTATATCATACTAATAGGTATATATATATGTGTGTGTGTGTGTGTGTATGTATATATATACATATATATATCTGTGTGTGTGTGTGTGTGTGTATGTATATATATATACATATATATATATATATACAGATATATATATACATACATATATATATACATATATATATACATATATATATATATATACATATATATAAATATATATACTGATCAATATTTATATATAGAAGAATCAATTCACTGGAATTAATTATCAAAAAAAAATGATATATGTATAATCAGAGTTGTAAGCTAGAACTTTGAACATATAATTTTGTCACATACAAATCTGATAAAACTTAACATGATATCAGAGAAAAGATTGGGAAGAATAATCAGACACAAGACACAGAGAAAGTGACAACAAAAGAACACGATACCTTCCTTTCACATGGGATTCTGGCTTAAATATAAAACATATCAGGAAATAGATCTGCCTTCAAATTGTATATCTATACTGAACCATAAAATACTGCCAAAGTTTCCAACTCGTAGATCACACAACTGAAGTATATGTCAGAAAAAAAGGGCAACTAAATTGTTCGACAGAAAGAAGAGCAATTATGTAGGGATTTAAGGTTAATCTTGAAAGTACTTACCTTGAGTGTGTCACGCTTCAGTCGATCAAATAGGCGAGAGAAAGAGGAGGGCGGACAACAAGATGAACTCACTATGAAAATCCTCATATTGTTTGTAAATGTTTTAAGAGAGGAATCAAATGTATGATTCTAGAATGGTATGCCACGACGCTCCCTAAATCAAAAAATTGCCTCTCCATTTATGCACCTTCACATGTTTCATCTCACCAAAAAGAATACTAGGAAAGACAAATCCATATCATTAGCGATGATTAATCTTTCCTGCCAAATTTAATTTTTTGGGTCAGTGGGCAGTGAATGGTTATGATGGAAACCTAGGCCTACCGCCAGAAAAAATGAAGTGGCGCCCATAGTTAATTAATCTTTACTCACAAAGGGGGATAAGAAATTGGAATGTTAGACTGCGAGTAGTGAATCAAAGAGAGGGAAGATAAATTAAATAATAAATATTGAGATATGTGGAAAGCATTTCACTTGTCAAGCTCAACAAGACTAGCCACATTCTATTATTTTTTATTACGATAAGATGTTAGACCTGTCGAGATAGTATCATAAGAAAATAATTTTAAAATGCATACAAAGTTGTGCCAAGGGATTCCAATATAATGACTCATTCTCAATCCAATTAGAAATCTATCCATATTAGCTTGTTCTCAGGGTATATAATCAAGCAAACATCTCATCAACGCCTTAACAAACTTGAGGGTGCAATTTGATTTACAGATAAATTTAAGCATGGCATCGAGTTGGATATAGAGAAAAGAAAACATAAATAATATAGCTTCATCTTATTAAAATTTCTCCCATATAAAATAGCCCTCTAGAAATGAGAACACCCGAAAGCCGTAATAGAAGAATAAGGTGACGAAAATAATAATATTTCTTAAATGCTTGACGCATTACAGGAAACCCAACTTTATTAAGATGTTGAAATATTGTTTAGTTGAAGAGATCAAGTCAAAATCCTACGGGTCCATCTACAGAAGACGTGCGGATATCCCATCCAACCACGTACAGAGCGAAAGGAGTATTGTCGTGTTTCATTGTTAGCGTAGTAGTATAGCAGAGATAATCCAAAGTAGACATCACAACTCCAATATCGGGTGTTGTTCAAAGGTCATAGCAGAGAGGGAACATGGATGATGTGCACTGAAGTGTAAAATCCTTCCAAGAACAGTGATTCCACATAACACTATGTGTGCAGGATGTACACCCAATGGATGTGACTAAGAAGTTTTATAAAATTTCAAGCATACACATTTGGCGGGTGTATAGCCAGACGCAACAACTAAGCCAGCATACTTGCTTCCTGTATCAATGTTGGAAGCAGTAGAATGGGTTATAGACGTATTTGCAAAATGTGGAAGCACATCTTTGGTGTTGGATATACACACATACAATCTAAATGAAAAAAACATGATGTTGTTGGAGTGATTTGCGCGTGTATAAAAGATTTGTTGTTGAGAAGGCATTAAAGTATAAAATCCATATCAAATGTGAATCCTACTTGTTCATAAAGAGTAAATATGGAGCATCTTGCTAATGTTCTGATTAATTAAAAATAGGTTTTACAATGACCCGAAACCTTTAACAAAGAGTTTTAATGTAATACATTAAAATTTTAACTAAAACTGTGCCTCGACACCCAGGAAATAAAGCATTAAAACAAAAGGTACGCAGCCTAACAGTAGGCAAAACCCAAAAAGAAACAGTCAAGGACAGCAAAAAGATAGGACACGCAGGAAAGGATAGCTAAATACACTTCATTAAATCCTGCGCCTGGACCACCATGAGTTGCATCTAACCAGCTGAGTTTTTGAGCTCTTCCAGCTCCTTATCATCCTTGGTGCCAGAATTTCTAGTGCTTGCCCTAGTACGCTTTCCCGGTCCCATGGTTTCCTTCATCTCTTTTCCTTCTTTTACACCTTTTTCCTATTCCATCGTATCCACCAATATCTTTGCATGCTTTGTGTAGGCTTTAAGGCTAACCAGGATTTTCTCCCCAAATCTTGCGCATGGTGTCTTCAAGTTGTCCACTCTGTTATGCAGCATGTGAAGCTTACCTTCAAAATCCCCATCCACTTCCATGTCCTCTTTCTCCTTCAGTTTCTTTTCCATCTCACAGACCTTATCAACTATTTCAAGATAGACTTTCGTTCTTCCCACCACATCCTTCATCTCATCAATGCAGACCGTTTCTTGATGAGGTTAGCCTCACCTCCCATAATCTGCATTTGCTTTTTGATATTTCCATTGTCATCCATCATTTTACCCAACGTACAAGTAAAGTCCAACAAACAATTCTTGTTATTAATATTGTCATTCACCCCGCTATTTTCCTTTTCATTTTCCTCATTTACAGAATTTTCAGTGGCTTTGGTCCCTGTAGTACCTTGATGTTGTTGAGTTTCTCTTCCTATTGTTGAATATATTTAGCAAATTGACTGTTGGGAAACAATGGACATTTTGACTGATTCAGAATCTCGATAATCAATCTCTACTGGGCATGAAATTCTGAATTGGGTATTGTTCATTTCAAGTAGCTTGTTGATTTATGGACAGTGAATGTTGATATTGGCAGTGTTATAGCTTCATTAAGCTCTTGTATATAAAAATGGCAGCTATCCAAAGTTTAGTGTGGCAGATATTGGGTTAAACTACCTAAGGGTTGGAAGTTAGTTTGACTTGGAACTTAGAGCAGCTGGCATGCATGATGTTCTTGATGCAATTAAACTGAACAAAAGCACACACTATCTTGTAGCACCTAAATGAAGCTTGGTGTTGGAAGGCAAACATACCTTGGAAGGTATCGGTTTTCCAGTGCCTATTGAGAAAATGATTCTTCGTAATGTTAAATCTAAAGCATATTGGTGGACTATTATTTCACACTACAAACATGAATGTATTTAGCATAGTGCAACTGTGGAAAAGACAGGTTGTCATAATCTGCCCAATCTTTGAAAAGGACATTACACACTGCGAGTGTAGAAAATTTAGATGCATTCTTGTCAACAATCGTTGTAGAGTAAACAAGGAAGACTGAGTTTAATGGAAGAAGTTTTCAGAGGGTAGCAATATTTGACAATAAGAGATAAGTATTACCCTTGAATAATGTTCATCACTTTTTTGAGTCATTAATTCATGCTATAAGATCGGGAAAGTAAATCTTGTATGCTTCTATCATTGATATTTCCCTTTGGGATAGTTTAGTTTTATTACTATTTATAATGTCTCTTTGAAGTGCTTTCAGGACAAATCAAGAAGCATAAGAGATTGCATTCAAGGGAGAAAGAACTTAGTGCTTGTAGTTATGGGACTGAGTTAAAAGTTGATATCAGATTCAGAGGGAGTCTGACAATCCATTAGAGATAATCTTGGAAGAAGAGGTCAAGAGGTTGATGCACAAACTTGAGCTTCAAAGGGAGCAACTAGAGGATCTACATTAGTGGACATCTGAGGATCTTGATTCAGAGGGAGTAGACCATGTCAAGATGGTTTCTCTAATATTCAATCGAGGTAAATTATCACTGCAGAATAAACAACCAATATTCTCACCAAGTCTCTTGCTAGAGAGAAGTTTGTGTACTTCTGAGATAAGCTTGATATGTTGGAGAATGAAGCCTTAGCTGAAAAAGATTTTTTAGCATCAGTGATAAATTATTTCATTCTTCTCCTTGAGAGAAAAGTTTGAGGTGAAAACCCTTGTTTCTACCCTCTGGGATGAACCATGGTGGATCTTGTGTGTGTATATTTGTGCACCTGTTGCCTGCAACACAACACTTCAATAAGTCATTCTGTTAGTGAGAAACAAGGGTTAATGAGCATATAAAACCCTAACATTGACCTTTTTTTTTCTAACTAGAATGAGTGTAGCAAATAACATAACAGCCCTCAAATTATGCTAATACCAGTAACATAAACAACCTAGCATGAAAGATTTAAGTTTAAAACAACTATTTAATTACTTAAGAATGTGTATTAGTCTATAATGGGCATTATAACTATGTAAGAAAGTGACTAATGGAGTGTGTATGAAGCTAGGAAAGAATGGGTAGCATAACAATGTTTTGAGGTTCCTTCAAAATCTTGGCATAACAACACTACTATTCAAAATTTTAGGCTTATTATGAGCTCTAAATCCCTTCAATTTATAGAGGAATGGGAGAGAGAGAGAGGGGAGACAAGGTTCATTAACAGGGCCCCTAAGGTCATTAATGAGGTGTAAGAGTCATTAATGCCTTGGGCATTAATGAGGGATGGGCAAGAGAGAATATCCACTAATGGGTCATTAATGAATTTCATTTAAGAGGCATGGGAGGGAGTAAGGCTCAA
>MU227138.1:88618-100380 GCA_018584345.1 Thuja plicata
GATAGATGTGATAGATGTAATTTGCACATGTGATGATATCTTGGTCTCTTGATGAGTTAGATTTAGATGATGACATCATTTTTTAATTTGATTACTGATATAAAGATGTTTTAAATGATACTTATGTGAAGATGCAAATGTATGTTTGTGATTTCCTTTATGCAATTTAAAATGTATGGATGCACTTTAGGATGTAAAAGTAAAAATGCAATACATGGATGTTTTGTTTTGGTATTTTCATGTTGCTTCTTTTTATAAATGCAAAATGTATGCTATGGATGTGCAATGATATATATATCAGTAATATGGATGTTTGTAATTAACTTGATTTAGAAGAAGAAAATTGAATTAATTTGGAGCTCATAATGCCTTTAATGCCTCTCCTTTCTTGTTTATATCCCATGCAATTGTCAAAAATGTAATAATATGAAGACTCTTAGGACTTTGTCACTGGTATGCAAATTTATAGATTTTTATCATCATTGGGCATTCTTTCGAAACAGATACCACCTGATAGTACAACCATCACTAATACCCACTGATATTATGAAAGTATGAATATTATGTTTTATTGAAATGTCAGAAATAGGCTTAGGCATCAAGGCATAGAAGCCAGGATAACAAAATAGTCATCTTCTTTTTAATATACCAGATTTTGTGTAAGGCAAGATAGTGGACCCGCAATGACCTTGAAAATTCAAATCCTTGGGTACATTATGCCTTGTATACCTTAGTGAGAATCTGGATCAGAAAACAGACAAGGAAATTGTTTCAACCTCACCATAGTTTACACATAACAAAGATCGAGATATATGTAGCTATCCACCCATAGTGGCAGCTCTTACCATAAACATCTAAGTTAGGTGAAATTTATAGGATCATTTGGAACAATCACCATATGTAGAAAACCAAGAAAATGTTATGCCCCCCATCCTTGTGACTCTTTGTGTTTGCGCAGACGTCATTGAGTAACTAAGAAGATATAACGAATCATCAATTTTGAATCACGTAAATAAAATTTATAATTACTTAGATGCCCCTAGGTAAACCATCATTAGGACATAAAAGAATCATAATCAAACCAATATCAAACTATGTGTTTTAAGTAGTACATGTCCATTCATATGTCAAACACAGTAAAGATTCATCAATCAGAAAATTGGAATACAAGCAATATGGTGTTCCATGTCTGTGCATTGATAGGATAATATGTTCATGTTTGTGATCCAATATAGCCTTGTAGGAACCCTGTTAATGTAAATTTCATGTCTAGATACGTGATGTTTGAAAAGTGACATTTTTTACATGTACCAAGAAACATTGTGTTCGTGAGGCAAACCATCCTAGAGCAACCTAGAAAACGCAACCTACCATGCCAGCAAAGATGTCCCCAGTGCAGAATGACTTATTCCTAAAACATAAATGTAGATAAATCCCAAGCAAGGATAATATAGCCATTTAGGAAATGAAGTCAGCGTGTTGAGCACAGGTGTAATTATGAAGGCCTAGTGTCAGAAACGCTTTGATAGATGGAGTGCGGAACACAAGTGATGCCTGATTGCCAGGTTTTCGCCACTTGGCAAGATTCTTTTCTTTTCTTTTTTCTACCAAGATGCCCGCTTTACCAAGTTGTCATCAAGGCACTTTCTCTCTTTTTCAGTTTTTTTGTTATTTTTTCTTTTTTGAATGTTTTTGTAGTATCAAGGCGCCTTTTTACCAAGTTTTCACCAAAGATACCCTTTATGTAGGACCTTTTCCATTGTTTTTGGATTTATTCAGGATCAATTTTCTGAATGTTTTTGGTATTTTGTGAGACCTTTTTGTTGTACAGACTCTGCTAGCCAAACATCAACCATAGAACCGCTTCAAATATAGAGTGTTGATAGGATCTGGAAGAACATCCCCCTCAGGTGTAGCCAATTGATAAGCTCCAGTCCTGAAAGAGGCAGTGATAATATAAGGTCCCAACCAATTAGGTTCAAATTTTCCTTTCTTCTCTCTGTTAGGTTGGTTCTTAGGATTCTCTTTGAGGATGAGATCTCCCACTTCAAATTTGCATGGTTTGACCTTCTTGTTGTATCCTTTGGACATACGTGCTTGGTACACTTTGAGGTGATTAAATGCTTGTTGTCTGCGCTCATCTAGTAGGTCCAGAGAATTCACCCTATCTATGTGGTACTGCTCATCAGTAACAAGACCTTGTAAAGATATCCGAAAAGATGGGATCTCAACCTCAATAGATAATACTGCTTCAGCGCCATAGACTAAAGAAAATGGCGTGGCTCCAGTTGGTGTTCTTATGCTTGTTCTGTAGGCCCATAGTGTCAGATTCAGTTGTAGATGTCAGTCTCTGCCAGACTTACTCACAGTTCAGTGTAGGATCTTGAGAATACTTTTATTCGATGCCTCAGCCTGTCCATTACCTTGAGGTTAATATATTGAGGAGCAATGTTGAGTGATATGGAACTGTTCACATAGGTCATCAATGTCTTGATTTTTAAATTGGCCCCTATTGTCGATTACAATTGAAGAGGGTATCCCATGTCTACAAATAATGTAGTTCAAAATGAACATAGCCAACTATTTGCCAGTGGCTTTGATTAGCGGCACGGACTCGACCCACTTTGTGAAATACTCAGTGGTCATAATGATGAACTTGTGTCCATTTGAAGAGTTGGGATATATTTGTCCAACCAAGTCAAAGGCCCATTGCTGAAATGGCCAATGTGTTATGAAAGGTATAAGTTCTCTGGCAGGAGCATGGATAATATTTCCATGTGTCTCGCATTTAAGACATGCTTTAGAAAAATGAATAGCATCTTTCTCCATGGTAGGCTAGTAATAGCCTACTCTGAGCAGTTTCTTTGCTAATGAAAATTCATTCGAGTGTGATCCACATACACCTTCGTGGACTTCTTTTAATGCTAGATCGAACTCTTCGAGTTCTAAACACCTAAGAAGTGTACCGTCAAGACCTCGTCGATATAGATTGTTAGTTATGAGAACATAATGTGATGTTGTCCTAATCAGGGATCTTTTCTCATTTCTAGATAGATTGTTAGGGATGGTTTGGTCAGAAAGGTAAGCAATTATATTGGCATACCAAGATTGGTCTGGGGCGTTCAAAGCACAGATGACTTGGTATTTGGGGGTATCAAAGGCAGGATAAGATAGTTCTTCCACCAAGAAGTCATAGCGAAATTGATGTTCTTCCAGTTGTAAAATGGATGCCAAGGTAGCCATAACATCTGCAGCTTTATTCTCTGATCTGGGTATCTCCTGGAATGTGATGAATACAAAGTATTTCTTTAGGTCATCAACTAGTTGCTTGTAGGGCATCAACTTCTCATCTTTCATTTGATACTCTCCATTGACCTGATTGATAATTAGTTGGGAATCACCATATATGTGTAACTCTACAATCTTCCACTCCATATCTAGCTTAAGACCATTTACCAATGCTTCATATTCTAAAATATTGTTGGTGTATGGAAACATCAATTTGCAATATTTGGGAATCTTGTAACCTTGAGGAGTTATAAAGAGAACTCCTGCCCCAGAGCCATGTTGAGTGAACGAACCGTCAAAGTACATATTCCATGTATATTCAGTTAGATGCATGATTGTTTCATCAGGGAATTCAATCGTTAAAGGTTCATCATCCTGGAGTGGTGAATCAGCCAATTGATCTGCGAGGACCTATCCTTTGATAGCTCTCTGTTCTACATATTCAATGTCAAACTCACTTAGAATCAGGACCCATTTTTCCAAACGTCATGTCAATGTTGTTCTGCTTAGGAGATATTTTAAAGGATCTATCTTAGCAATGAGTCTCACTGTATGTGACAGCATGTAGTGTCTTAATTTTTGTGATGCGAAGATGACTGCTAAGCATGCCTTTTCAATAATGTTGTAATTGAGCTCATAGGCGACCAGTGTCCTACTAATGTAGTAGATAGCTCTTTCTTTCTTTGTTTCATCTTTTTGAGCTAGTAATACTCCCAGAGACGTAGTTGTAGCTGAAATGTATAGGAGTAAGGGCTTTCCATGAATAGGTGCCATAAGAATAGGAGTAGTCAGGTACCCTTTCAATTTTCTAAAGTTAGCTTCACAGTGTTCATCCCATTTGAAAGTAACCCCTTTATGTAGTAACTTATTAAAAGGTTGTGCCCTATCTGCAAGTTGTGAAATGAATCTCCTAATTGAATGGAGTCTCCCTTGTAGTGTCCTCATTTGATTGATGTTGCGTGTAGGAGCCATCTCTAGTATAGCTTTAACTTTAGTGGGGTCTACCTCAATTCCTTTTTCTGAAACAATGAATCCTAGGAGCTTCCCTGGTTGGACCCCAAAGGCACATTTCTTTGGGTTGAGTCTGAGTTGGAACTGTTCCATTCTATCCAATATCTTTCTTAGGTCAGCAATGTGAGTACCTCTTTCTTTGGATTTAGCCAATGTGTCATCCACGTAGTCCTCCATGTTCTTGTGCATCATGTCATGGAATATAGTCGTCGTGGCTCTTTGATATGTTGCACCGGCATTCTTTAGCCCGAATGGCATGACATTCCAACAAAATGTGCCCCATGCGCATGTAAATACAGTTTTCTCTTGATCCTCCAGGGCAATTTTGATTTGATTATAGCCCAAGAATCCATCCATTAAATAATACATCTGGAATCCTATTGTGAGGTCTATGATGATGTCAATGTTAGGTAGAGGGAAGTCATCTTTCGAACATGCTTTGTTCAAGTCTCTGAAGTCAGTACAGATCCTGATAGATTTATCAGATTTAGACACGGGGACCACATTGGAGATCCATCCTGCATAGGCAATGACTCTGATAAATCCAGCTTTCAACAACTTCTCTAGTTTTGCTTTTACCAATAATGCAACATGAGGATGCATTTTTCTAAGTTTTTGTTTCACGGGCTTGATCCCAGGAGCTATAGATAAGTGGTGCATGATTAGATTAGGATCCAACCCTGGCATATTGGTATAAGACCATGCAAAGTTGATCTTCTTCTCTTTCAAGAATTCTATGAACTGTGTCTTCTCCTTTTCCGATAAAGATTGTGCAAGGTGGACTATTTGAGGATTTTCAACAATACCCAAATTTACTGGCTGTGTTGGTTCAATCAGTACTGAAGATCTTTCCTGAAAGTGTTCAGGGAGGATATCAAGAGTCTCATCCTTTGGCACCTCTGAGAGGTTTTCACCATTGGATACATCTTTTTTCTTTACTATTTTGGGATCTGATACTGTCACAAAGTGGTTCTCACCATCAGTCCTCTTTTTCTTTTTAATTTTTAGTTTTTGACTGAGAAACTTGATATCCTCTTGTGACATGTTCTCGCTCCTTGCATTGGTGGAAGAAGGGTAAGGTTCACAAGAATTGAGATAACAAGATAGGGTATAGTTATTGGGTAAGTCGAGGATAGGAGTAGGATCTGTTTCAGTCCAATCAATTAGGTCTGGAAGTACCAATGTTAGGGAGTCAGATTCTGGGAAGGACAACATCGCGCTAGCATCAAGACTATTAACCGACATAACATGGTCTATTAAGTTAATTTCTTCAATGTTTAAATCAATAAGAGTAAGATCATCATTAAAAGGGTCATTTTTAGTTATATGCGGACCAAACTCTAATGACTCATCAGTAGAAATCTCATCTTCTTGCTTGTAGCCTATGAAATTCTTCTAGACTTATGTAATCACCAGTTTCTTCATCAATGATCGGGGGAAGGGACTCTTCTTTTGCTTCAGGATTATCAGTGTCATTGGGAGTAGTGTTATTTTGTCTACAAGGAGCTGAGGGTGCCGCAAACATGTGAATTGTATCTATTCCAATATCTTTAGTGGCAACAGATAGCTCTTCCCATTCATAATCATGAGAGTCTGTGACCTCATCATCAGATCTGTTTAAGTATTTAGAAATGGTTATCTGATGTACCCAGTTAGCTACCTGTGGATCAAAGTGTGGTAGATCAAGGACATGTGAAATTGTGACCAATTTCCCCCAGTTAGGATGCAAATCCTGTTGTTGGGGTGTTTCTTGAGTAATTGTCGCTATCAGTGATATCTCTGGACCAGCTGCTATTGTGTACCCTACCTCTTGAATGGGAGGTTGTGATAACAAAGGGATGTGAAGATCTTGTGGTACCTCAAAGCTGGGTACATAGCATTCTCCTTGGTAGTTGGGGTCATGTGTGCCAACATGTAATAATATTTCATAGGACCACTGCTCTAGTTCGTTTGTTTCATCACTGCCTTCGTCTGAGTGTGGATTCTCTTTTGAAGTGGGTTTATCAATTATAGTTTTAAAACCTGGTCTTGTTTTGTCTATGTTATTTCAGAACTCCATGGGTATAGGTTCAATAAGCCCTCGTCCTATGTCATTTAGAGGTCCTTTTTCCTTTGTATCCCATTTGTTTGAGGAAATCATATCCCTTCCCATACTGTTCTAGGGATATCTTTACATGTTTGACCTTAGCCTCCATCGGTTCTCCTTTGTAAAGTCAGTCCAAGACTGCTTGTTCTTCTGTGTTATCTAAAGAAGATGTGGTTGCATTTACCATGCAAGTTGCTTTGTGTACTTTTGGCTCCTTGGATGTTGCGGGTGTGAATGTCGATGAAGGTTTTCCATAGGATCTTGGTGATATGGGTAACTCTATCAATGAGGGAGTCAGATCCAGCTTGTACTCTCCCATACATGTTTCTTCAAGTTTTAAGGTTTTTCTAAAACTCTTCATAACCATGTCTTTAGTGGTTTCAGGAGCCACTACATCCATAGCCTCTTTGTTGTGCGGGATCATGCTACCTGCTTCTATATTGTTTCAAGTGTAGTTAGCGTCTATAGGAATTGTCACTTCCACCCCATTATGTGGGAACTTTATGCACTGGTGGTAAGTGGATGGTACAGCTTGCATTTCGTGAATCCATGGTCTCCCCAATAGGATATTGTAGGCCAGGGGCAGATCTAGAACTTGACATGTGACGTTTCTCTCAATTGGTCTGACTCTGATAGGTAGAACAATAAGACCTCTGGAGGGTCTTTCTTCCTCATCATAAGCTTTGATAGTTATTTTTCTCCTAGAGTCAATTGTTTTTTCTGAGAGACCCAGTCTCTTGATTAGATCAAGTGTACAGATATTCAATCCTGCGCCTCCATCTATCAACACGCGTCTAACACGGGATTTATGAATAAGGACTTCAATATGGAGAGGTTGATTATGTGGATGTGTCAATGACTTATCATCCTCTTCAGAAAAGGAGAGGTAATGTGGCGCTGAGATGTGATTGACCATCGCTTGAAACTTGTCTATATCAATATCTCTTGGGACGTTAGCAGCATGTAGAGCCTGTTCTAGGATTTCCCTATGTACTGTGGATATTTTGAGCAACTCAAAGATGGAATTTTTGGCAGAGGTTCGTTGCAATTGGTCTACCAAGTCATATTTTTCTCAAGGAATAGTAACCATGTATTTTGCTACTGGTTTAGGAATAGTTACGATAGGAACCTTGGATGTCGATGTTGGTTTTGGAGGTCCTTTGATCGTGACCTATGCTTGGCTTTGTGTTACGACATTTGAGTAGAATGAGACACCTTTGAGTGTGACCACATTAATTGACTCAGTCTTAATGTCTAGCATATTGATCACATTGTCATTTTTGGAATAGGTGTAGTTTACCTCATTAGTCTTCCCTTAAAATGTTTCTCCTTGATCGTAATTAAGAAAGGGTTTGTTAAATGATGTATGATCTTCATTGGTAGTGTGTCCGTCCACTTTGATCTTACCTCCTTCTATGAGGTCTTGGATGACATGTTTAAGTTTGAGGCAATTATTAGTCTTGTGTCCCTTGTTTTTATGGAAGACGCAATAGGAATTATCATCCCACCACCTGGGTTTGACCATTGGTTCCCATGGTTTGGAATCGGGGATTGTGAGAATTTTATTATCCAATAGTGTTTTCAAAACGGTCTCAAAAGGCTCTCCCAAAGGAGTGAAAGTTCTTTGTGGTTTTTAAGTCCATGTCCGACCCTTGCTATTATCATTGTTTCCTTTGGGTACGGGAGTTGTTACCTTAGCATCCTTGCTTGCTTGCATGCTATTAGTCAGATTGAAAACCTCAAGTTTAGGATTAATGTTAGAGGCATCAACCACTCCGTCATTAACAACATTCTTGTTTTTCTTCCACCATTTAGGTTTGGAGTTGGAGTTGTTAGTTTTGTTTTCATTTTGAAGGGTGATATCTCCCCTTTTGACCATGACTTCTTCAATACGGAGGGCATTTTTAATCATTCTGTCGAAGCTTGGTGATTCTTGCATTTGTGATGCGTAGTTCAATTCGGGCACCGGGTTATTAATGAAGATCTCCATCTTCTCTGATTCGGGAATAGCCCTCGAATATCGTGGAAAAATCTTCCTCCATCTTTGTAGGAAGTGTGTAAATGATTCACCAGTTCTCTGTTTGGTATTACATAGGTCCATCATAGTTACATCATGTTGGATGTTGTAAGAGTAATGTTGGATAAATCGTTGGATTAACTCCTCAAATGTTTTGACCTTAGGGTTCAATTTTGAGAATCACTCCATGGCATTACCTCCTAGACTTCCTGGAAATAGTCGCATGAGATATGTAGGTTCATGCATGTATTCTATGCTTAGAGCACAGAATTCCCTCACATGGTCGTGTGGATCAGTTTCTCCCATGTACTTGTCATACTTTGGTCTTTCCACGTTGGGAGGAAACGGGACATAGTGATACTCTTGTCAAAAGGAAATGGACACATGTCGTCCAAAGAGTATTTTGTCTTGGGTTTCTCTTTTTCATGTCTAAGGTTTGTGAGCTCTGTTTGCATCAAAGTGAGTTTCTTGGTGAGAATAGATATAGGATTTGGTACCTCCTTTTCTTTGAGCTTTTCCACATCATAATCCTTGGGTAATTTGACACCTGTGGATGCTAGATGGAGGAAGTACTTTTCTTTATCATCATCAATTATGCGTTCCAATATCATGTGGAACCACTTACTCTATTTGAGTTTTTCGTACTCATCTTCAGGGATCTCCCCTTCACTATCCGATCCAAATGGGTCATGTTCAAACTTGGGTCCTTCCTCCTCATCCGTGTCTTCGTGCTTTTGATGTTTGCTATCGTTATATTCCTCAAAAGCCTCACTCCATCTGCGAGTGTCGCTATCCATTTGCGGGGAGTCTAGATCGAGTAAGGAACTACGAGAAGTTTCTCCTTGAAAGTGTGGTGTTTTAGGAGGCACTTTTGATCCTTTAGACGTGTACTTGTTGTGTCTTGTGTTAACCATGAAGTTGTTTCTTAACGTTGTCAACATTTTCCAATAGTGCAAGTGAGAGTTTCAAACCATTCAAGTGGGTGTGTCTAGGTAAAAGTAACTGTTTGTTATTGGTGGACGTAAATGATTCCAGCATCAGAGGGTTAGAATGCCTTGATAGTGAGTTGGGAACCAAGTTGTTGGTAGAAAGCGCGTAGACCACACATATTGAACCAATCGTGAAAGACTGACTAAGCATGCAAGGTAGATGTTTGAAAAAGCTTTGAAATTTCAACAGGGAGACCAAAAAAGACAACGGGAACCAGCTAAAGAGCCAAAAGGGTATCCTAATCAACTGAGACTTTCTAAGAATGACATCTACAAGTATCCACTGTCCTAGATGCGAGCTCCCAGATGCGAGCCTCTAATGACACCATATGCGAGCCTAAACCCTAGATGTGATTGTGTGTTGCCCAAATGTGAGGCAGCATACCGGATGCGATCCTAAACACCAAATGCAATACAGGGTATATAGGATGCAATTTTATGATGCTTTTGTCAGTTTTTGCCAGTTTTAAAATTTGCATTTTGGGAGTTCGTGCAATTTGTCTGATCTGTGATCACGTTTGGAGATTTGTTGGTGAGTGAAAAACACATGTACCTAAAGGTTTGAATATTGTTGCTTGTTTGAAGGAGTTTATCTTTTTAGTGATTCTTCAAGCACGTCAAACAGGTTTGCATTGTTAGGAGGGTAAAACAGACACTCATCTTTTTCCTATTCTCTAAGTGGAGGATGAAAATCTTTGCTCGTTGACTCAAGTACACACTCAAATGCTAATCAGAATACAGCCATCACCAAGCACGCAATGGCTCCAGTCATAATGATGTATTAGCCGACTCCAAACACAAGTGAGGGCACAATATGACGAGTGTCTTAGGGCAATTACTTTTTGAGTAGTCTCGCAAGCAAGATTCAAGTGGCTTCGCTCTACATATACCAAAGCATGTTCAAGGAATGATGTCGAAATTCCATGAAAAAAATTGGCTCCGTCTTCTGAGGCTTTAGCCTAGGAGGAAGCAACTATTTATAGTGAGTTGGAAGGGTTGGCGTAAAACCTGTCCTCACTTGGGTCGTTCCCGGGAGATGTTTTCCTCAACCGACAGGCCCTCTACTATTAAATATGCATACAAAGGATTAGTGAGCTTTGGATGTCTGGATTTTTTATTCTTCCAAAAAAGAAGAGCATACTCTCCTAATCTAAGTCATTTTCTCCCAAAACAGAGTCAAGCAAAGTGATTCTTTCCCTCAAGCAATGTTGTGCCTAATTTAGATGTTCCTATTTTAATGAAAACAAGATTGCTTGAAAAAGAGATTTGCCTTGTTCAATTGGCCACAATATTTAGTGAGTTTGTTTGTTCAATTTTTGTGTCCCAAAAATGAATTATACAGTTGAACTTGTTCTTTGATCCACAAGATTTAGTGATTTGTGTTGTTCATTTACTGATCCCAAAAGAATTATACGATTTGATTGCTTGTTCAGTTAACTCCAAATTTTGTTCAACCCATAAACTGATGTGAGTTTCTGATTTTCCTTAAAAGGAAAAGAGTATAGTCCTCTAGTCAGTTTAGTGATAGATTGGAAAATGTTCCTTAGTTTTTAAAGCAAGTAAATAGAGGTCAAGATTGGGGTTGGGCAACCTGAAAAACCAAGTTAGTTTGTTATGTAGCAACTCCCACAAAAAACTGTCAATATCAACCTGCAAACAATCGTTAAGCTTTTCAAAAGACCACAGAAGTCAAAACATGCAAGCGTTAGTGGTTAGGCAAAGTAGTTCACTAAAATTTTCACCAGATGCAATCCAGAAAGATAGAAAATGACACAAAACCAGATGTGACCTTCCTTACCAAATGCGATTCAATGTTTACCAGATGCGAGCCTAAACGAAAAATGATCTGGGAAATCCCGGATGCGAGCCTCATTTACTGCGGTGCGAGGGCGTATCCCGAATGCGATTTTGAACGACCAAAAATGACCCTGTAACAGAATTATGGGCATGCAAATTAGTGAAAAGGTGATACAAAATGAGGCCAGGTTGAAAATACAGCCCCACGGTGGGTGCCAAAAATGTGTGTATATTTGTGCACCTGTTGCTTGCAACACAACACTTCAATAAGTCATTCTGTTAGTGAGAAACAAGGGTTAATGAGCATATAAAACCCTAACATCGACCTATTACTTTCTAACTAGGATGAGTGTATCAAATAACATAACAACCCTCAGATTATGCTAATACCAGTGACATAAACAACCTAGCATGAAAGATTTAAGTTTAAAACAACTATTTAATTACTTAAGCATGCATATTAGTCTAAAATGGGCATTATAACTATGTAAGAAAGTGACTAATGGAGTGTGTATGAAGCTAGGAAGGAATGGGTAGCATAACAATGCTTTGAGATTCCTTCAAAATCTTGGCA
>MU227139.1:5122-18076 GCA_018584345.1 Thuja plicata
ATTGAGGGTTTTGAAGCGGTTCTGGATTGTTTTGGGGATCATTATTTGGCGGGGGAGGGTTATTATCTTCATTGTTGTCAGCCATGCCTGATTAAATAATATACAAATATAAATTTCAAATTGATTTTATATATTATTAAAAAAATTAATACAAAACCCCATTTTTACCAAAAAAACTACATTTAACATGAAAATGAAAAAAATTAATCCAGACATAGCAAGAATTTACTTACCGGATAAACTGTGGAGTCAAATTTGTTGTTGGAGCAATCAGGTACCCGAAAAAATCATGTATATGATATTTCTAGCCATTTTCCAAACCTAAAGCGATGAGAGAAATGAGGAAAGTGGCTCGCGGGTTTTTGATTTATGCCACAGGTTTCAGGTACCCGATATTTTTAGGTACCTAAAAATATCATGTACTCGATTAGGCTTGTTCTTTGGTGTCAGGTTTGCCTAGGTGTACTGACACCCAGGCCCACTAAAAAGTCAACAAATGTTTTCATGCGCTTTTGGACGAGTGAAAAGTGGATTTTTTCACATCGCCACTTTTTGGCCCCCCATGATCTTGCACATACCCAGAGGAGAGATTCTTATAGTATTTATGTTTATAATCAGCGCGGAAATCTTTCTCATCCTCAATAGAAGTAATTGTATCATCCATGTATTATTCAAAAAAATCATCAAAGTCTCTTTCAAAATGAGAGTCATATGGATCACCATCAGAATCCATTCAATGTGAACACCCATTACCAGTAAGAATGAGCACACAACTAGGAGGATTTTTAGGAATAGAGGTGTCATAGGTATCACTATATTGTCCATCATCATAGTCATCATAGTCGTAAAAAATGGGCGTGTCACTCTTCGTGGAATAGGTATCACAAGGATTGTCATGTTGGTCATGATGGTATGTCTTGAGAAGAGAAGTAAGACTCTTGGGATAAGTAGAAGAAGAACGAGATCGTGGAGAAGAGGAAAGTGAAGACCTAGTGGAGGAAGAAGACTTGGATGATGAGGAAAGATGAGAAGACTTAGAAGATGAAAGATGTTTGGAAGAAGGAGGTGGTGACAAGATCATGTGTATGATCCTAGAAAAGGCGTCTGATTCAATCAATTTTTATTTTTATTTTATCATAAATTTATCACCCATGCAATTTTGAGAGGAATAATACTCTTCGAATTGAGCAATGAGTTTGAGATCATCTATTCTCAAGAGAGGTTCCATAACAAGATATTTGAAATTCATGGTTATGGAAGAGGAGGAATCAAGCATGAGAGTGACAGAAGAGATGAATAGAAGAAGGTAGACTAGATAATAAGAGGAAAAGAAATGTGAAGATCTTAGGAAGAAGAGGAAGAAACGTGAAGGAAGAAGAGAAACAATGGAAATGGGAGACTAGGAAGACATGGGAGATGTGGAAGAAAGAAGACCAAGAGTCATTTTGTGCAACTTGATATCATTTACGGTTATTTGGATGTTGAGTAACATGTCATAGCACTTTTGGGGAGATTTATTGAAGTTTTCATCACACTGGAACTCAGATTTGTTCATTTTAATTGACCAACTAGATGCATTAACAAGTTTTTATCATCAATAAGGCACACAAGACAACAATCAGGGAGTTAAAGAAAAAATATTTCTCCAAACAATGAGCAAGGGACAAAGCAACCTTGTGCATGAAAAGGAATAGTTTCATAGTATTCTACTCCCTAAAGATTCTACTTGTGTATGTTCTCAAAATGTTTTTCAATCATGCACATAGTCCTAGAAAAGAAAATGTTGGTTGCACTATGGTTTGTAGTAATGGTTAACTCTGCAACTTTTGCAATCTCAAGTGGGTGAAATCCAATCCCGGTGCACTGAGGTTTTGACAGTCTGAGAATTTAATCAATTAGGAGTTGCTGAGGAGATCTGACAACCCAACAAGAGACCACACCTGTGGAGATTTCTTCCACAAGGACATTTATATAGCGGTTGTTGCTACCATGGTAGAAATGGATATTACCTCTTGAGGTTCCATCCATGTGGTTTACCCAATAAAGGGAGTGTCCACTATGGTTAACCCTCTCTAACAAGGAAGACTCACAATATGAACCACGTGGGGACTTGGTTCAGATTCAAGGGTTCCAAGTTTCTGATTCTCCCAAAAGAGAAAAGAGCATAATCCTCTAGCCTCTTCACCTCACCCAGACATAGAAAACAAGATTAATTGACCCAATAATTTGAAATCACCTCACCCAAGGTTCATATATCAACAACAATGACCACCAATCTCAAGAGAGAAAGTACCATCAAAAGTTGAAGACCAAACCAAGTGAGATAATAACAAATCCTTCCCTACCTACAAGGGGGTCTATCGTCAAGAAGAGATTCACATGTAAGACAAGAGAATGAAGCCCACTCTCTCAAGATCACCACAAACAGTGTTCATAGGGCCTAATTACTATGTGAAACATATATGCAAGAAATCAAATCTAGGTTCATTCCTTTAGAGAAAAAACTGGAAATGTGATCTATAAAAGCAAGAAACACTCAAGCTAAACACATGAGAGGTTCATTTTTATTTCCAAAATCCAAATGTTATAGAGATGCAACAAAATACCTCAAGTACAAAGCAATATGCTTAGTAGATTTTACCTTATTGTTTTTTTTATTGAGCTTTTCCGCGAAAGCAAGCCACAAACTCTCCAACAAGCAAGACAAGCAAACAAGCAAACAAGATATGCAATGTATATTCAACTTATGCAAACCCTAGAGTTAGATCTAAAAGTAAATTATTAGGAGAAATAATAACCAACAAATAATCCAAATGAAAACTCACATCATGCATTGGACCATGTGAAAAATAAGTGCAAGCTAATCATTAAATGCCCTTTTTTTTAATTTTGATTTTTGACCTAGTCAACAAGATTGGACCTATATGACATGAATTCGGATCCCAAACCCTAAATGCAAAAAAAAGATCCCTGTTAAAAAATAGAGAGCTTTCCAAAAATGTAAAAAATTTAGCAATATTTTCTGATTTGTGCCCTAGGGACCCTATTTATCAAAATATGCCAGTTTTTAAAGATCAGATTTTTAAGCCATTATTTGTCATCAAAACAAAAAACACAGAGAACATACCCCTTGTAGAATTTCAAGAGCTTTCCAGAAATGCAAATTTTTCTGACAAATTTGCTGATTTGTGACCAAAAATGAATTTTTATGAAAAATCATTAAAAAATTATAAATCGCAGAAAAATAATCTGAAAAATCTGATTTTCAAACTGAGACACCTTTGACCCAATACCAACCTAAAAAAAAAATTCAAACCATAACTCCAAGTCGTTTGGGAGATATGATCAAATCTTTCAAAAAAACCCCAGGTTTTGTCTTCAACTCATCCTGCACAAGGGTTAGGCTTGAAAAACTTCAATAAAATAACCATGTAAAGATTAGAAAATCTGAAAATCTAAATAAAATGAAGGAAAATCAGGAGCATCAAGCCCCACGGTGGGCGCCAAAAATGTGTGCTAAAAATGTGTCACACTTCTATGAATCATTGTATCCAAGATTGCTCAAGAATAAGATCTCGAATGGCGACTCATAGCTCTATATTCATGGAGTGCAAGGGTTTGTAATGGAGGCCCTCAGATTGACCTAGTTTGTGCCCCTGCAAGTACACCATAAAATGAGAGATTCAAAGAGGAAGAGCAAGAATGATAGTCTCAATGATCATCAAATATGCATGCAAATGAAAATGGAAGCTATTCTATATGATAACAATGCAAGAAAGGAAATTAATCTATATGCTAACAATTTGTGATTATTCTATGAAAGGAAATACAAATTCAAGATTAATCTATGAAAGGAAACATGAACCTAATCTAACATGAAAGTGCAAAATTAATCTAAATGGATTGCCATGGGGCATGAAAGAAGAAGACAAGAAGAGAGAAGTTGCAATATCTAAGCCAAAGTGCTCAAATTCTCCTCCAAAATTGCTCTCCAAACCAGCAGCGTAACAATAGCCTAAAATCTTCATTATCAAATGAGGAGAGGTTTTCTTATAAAGAGAAATGGACGGTAAAGATTAAGAGGCAAAAATCAAAAGCTATGATTAAGAGGCAAAAAGCCCACCACTTAAGAAGATGTGTAGAAAAAGGAACTTTATTTATTTTTATTTAATTTATTTCCTTTTTCAACAAAGAGGGATTTAAGTGGGGGTTTTATTTAATTAAAAGAGGGATTTCTTTTAATTAAATAAGATTATTTAATTTAATTAAAAGGGATATTTTAATTAAATGAGATAATAATATTCAATTAAGAGAGATTTTAGTTAAATAAGATAAGATTATTTAATTAAAAAGGAATTCTAGTTAAATAAGATTATTTTATTTAATAAAAAGGAATTGTTTTCTTTTAATTAAATAAGATTTATTGATGGAATGATCAAACCTTAGGAAATATTGAAATAATTGAATTAATTACGATTTAATCAAGGAAATTGATTTGAATTGAAAATGTTGCAAAGCATTGATTCAGGAATTTGATAAATTGATAAATGGGGGGCCATAGTCCAGGCGACCATTTTAGGGTGCATACAATGAGGACATAACACGATGTTGTCCTAATCAAGGCTCATTTTTCATTTCTGGATAGATCATTGGGAATAGTTTGGTCAGTTAGGTAAGCAATGATCTTGGCATACCGAGATTGGTCTTGGGTGTTCAAAGCACAAATTACTTGGTATTTAGGTGTATCAAAGGCTGGGTAGGATAATTCTTCCACCAAGAAGTCATAAAAGAATTGATGTTCCTCCAATTGTAACATGGATGCCAGTGTATCCATAGCATCTACAGCCTTATTCTTTATCCTAGGTACTTGTTGGAACATGATGAAGACAAAGTACTTCTTTAAGTCATCAACCAGTTTCTTGTAGGGCATCAACTTCTCATCTTTCGTATGATAATCTCCATTTACGTGATTGATAATGAGCTAGGAGTCACCATACACATGTAACTCTCCAATCTTCCATTCCATAGCGAGTTTAAGACCATTTACCAATGCCTCATATTCATAAATGTTATTTGTGCATGGAAACATTAATTTGTAGGACTTGGGTATTTTGTAGCCTTGAGGAGTTATGACTAGAACTCTGGCTCCAGAGCCTTGTTGTGTGAAAGAACCATCAAAGTACATCTTCCACGGATACTCAAATGCATAATTGTTTCATCAGGAAACTCAATTCTTAAAGGTTCATCATCAGGGAGTGGTGAATCAGCTAATTGATCTGCGAGGACTTGTCCTTTAATAGCTCTTTTGTCCACAAACTCAATGTCAAATTCACTTAGAATGAGGACCCACTTTGCCAGATGTCCTGTTAATGTTGTCTTGCTTAGGAGGCACTTCAAAGGATCTATCTTTGCAATGAGCCTCACTATATGTAATAACATATAATGTCTCAATTTTTGTGATGCAAAGACAACTGCTAAGCAATCTTTTTCAATAATGTTGTAATTAAGTTTATAGGATACTAGTGTTCTACTGATGTAGTATATTGCTCTTTCATTTTTAGTTTCATCCTCTTGTGATAGCAATACTCCTAGTGATGTGGTTGTAGTTGAAATATATAGGAGTGATGGATTTCCATGGATGGGTGTCATAAGAATAGGAGTAGCTAGGTACTCTTTAAATTCTCTCAAGTTGTTTTCACACTGCTCATCCCATTTGAAAGTGACACCTTTGTGTAGCAATTTGGTAAAGGGTTGTGCGTTATCTGCAAGTTGTGACATGAACCTCTTGATTGACTGGAGTCTCCCTTGTAATGTCCTCATTTGACTAATGTTGCGTGGAAGAGTCATTTCTAGTATAGCTTTGAATTTTTTAGGGTCTACCTCTATTCCTTTTATTGAGACAATAAATCCTAGGAGCTTTCCTGATTGAACCCCAAAGGCACATTTATTTGGATTGAGTCTGAGTTGAAATTGCTCCATACAATATAATATCTTCCTTAAGTCATTGATAAGAGTAGTTCATTCTTTTGATTTAGCTAAGGTATCATCCACATAATCCTCCATGTTTTTATGCATCATATCATGGAAGATAGTGGTCATATCTCTTTGGTACGTAGCACTTGCATTCTTTAACCCGAATGGCATAATGTTTCAGCAAAAGGTTCCCCATGCACATGTAAATGTGGTCTTCTCTTGATCTTCAGGAGCAATTTTAATCTAGTTATAGCGTAAGAAACCATCCATTAATGAGTACATTTGATAGTCTACTGTAACATCTATGATCATGTCAATATTAGGCAGTGGAAAATCATCTTTAGGACATGCCTTGTTTAAGTCTCTGAAGCTTGTAAAGATCCTCATAGATTTATCTAATTTAGATATTTGGACCATATTAGAAATCCATCCTGCGTAAGCGATTACTCTGATGAATCCAACTTTCAATAATTTTTCTAGCTCTGCTTTTACTAGTAATGCAACATGAGGATGCATCTTTCTTAGTTTTTGTTTCACGAGTTTGATCCCAGGAGCTATAGATAAATGGTGCATGATCAATTCAGGATCCAACCTAGGCATATCTGTGTAAGACCATACAAAGTTGATCTTTTTCTCTTTCAGGAACTCAGTGAATTGTGCCTTTTCCTCATCTGACAAAGATTGTTCTAGGTGAACAATTTGAGGGACTTCAGTTGTTCCCAAGTTAACTTGTTGTGTTGGTTCTATCATAACTGAAGATCTTTCTTGAAAGTGCTCGGGGAGGATATCAAGAATCTCATCTTTTGGCGCCTCTAAGAGGTTTTCACCATCAAATATGTCTTTTGTTTTTACTATTTTAGAATCTGACACTACCACAACGTGGTTTTCACCGTCAATTCTTTTCTTCTTTTTATTTTTCAATTTGTGACTAAGAAACTTGATATCCTCCTATGACATGTTCACGCTCCTTGCATTGGTGGAATAAGGGTAAGGTTCACAATCATTTAGATAGCAATCCAAAGTGTAGTCATTAGGGAAGTCGAGGATAGGAGTAGGATCTGTATCAGTCCAATCAATTAGGTCTGGATTTATTAAATACAAGAGTCAGATTTTGGGAAGGACAACATTGCATCAATGTCAAGACTATCAACTGACATGACATGGTCTGTTAAGTCTAACTCTTTGATGTTTAGATCAATAAGGGTCAGATCGTCATTATCAAAGTGTTGTTAGTTATATGTGGACCAAACTCTAGTGACTCATTAGTGAAACTTTCGTCTTCATCTCTCCGTAGAAAGAGGCTCATAGATTTAGTCTCTAAATTTCTTCTAGGTCTAGGAAAATACCAGTTTCTTCATCAACGAGTCAGGGAAGGAATACCTCCTCGGCTTCGGGTATATCAACATTGTTAGGAGCAGTGTTAGAATGTTCTCTATATTATGATGGAGCTGCAAACATTTGAATGACATCTATTTCAATTTCCTCTGTGGCAACAGATAGATCATCCCACTCATAATCATGGGAGTATGTTATTTCATCATCAGACCTGTTCAAGAATTCAGCAATAGTTACCTGATGTACTCTATTAGCCATTTGTAGATCAAAGTGTGGTAAATCAAGGACATGTGAACTATGACCAGTTGCCCCCAATTAGGATTCAAATCTTGTTTTTGAGGTATGTCTTCAGTAGTTGTTTCCATCAATGGCACCTCGGGAGTGTCTTCTATTGTTGCTTCTACCTCTTCAATAGTAACTTGTGTTAATAAAGGGATATGAGTGTTTTGTGGTACCTCAAAGCTTGGCACATATCTTTCTCCTTTATATTCGGGATATTCTATACCGATATACAATAATCATTCATAGGTCCATTGTTCTGGTTCTATTTCTTCTTCTTTATCACTTCCTTCGTCAAAGATCAGACTATCCCTTGAAGAAGGGTCTTCAGATTTATTATTGAAACCTAGCCCTATTTTATCTTTGGTATCCCTGAATTCCATGTGTACAAGTTCAATAAGTCATTTTCCTTTTTCTCCTAAAGGTCCTTTTCCTTTATATCCCATTTCTTTGAGAAGGTCATATCCTTTGCCATACTTTTCTAGGGATATTTCCACATGTTTTACCTCACTTTCCTTTGGTTCACCCTGGTAAAGCCAGACCAAGAATGCTTGTTCTTCACTATCATCCCCTTGAGAGGTATATGCTTTAACCATACCAATTGCTTTATGAATTTATGACTTTTTAGATGTAATGGGTGTGAAAGATGGGGAAGGCTTCCCATAGGATCTTGGTGACACTGGAAGTTCTGTCAATGATGGGGTCATGTCTAGCTTGTATTCTCCCATACCAGTTTCTTCAAGTTTTAAGGTCTTTCCAAAGCTTTTCATAACCATGTCTTTGGTAGTATCAGGTACAATCTCTTTTGGAGCTTCCTTGTTATGTAAGACCATATTACCTACTTCAACATTGTTGCAAGTATAACTGGCATCTGCAGGAATTGTCACTTCCACCCCATTATGTGGGAATTTGATACACTGGTGGTAAGTAGATGGTACTACTTACATTTCATGGATCCAAGGTCTCCCTAATAGTATGTTGTAAGCCAAGGGTAGATCCAAAACTTGGCATATGACATTTCTTTCAACCAGTTTGATTCTGATAGGTAGGACAATGAGACCTTTAGAGGATCTTTCTTCCTCATCATAAGCCTTGATAGTGATTTTTCTTCTAGAATCAATGGTTTGTTTTGAGAGACCCAGTTTCCTAATTATATTAAGGGTACAAATATTTAACCCTGCGCCTCCATCTATTAATACATATCTAACACAAGATTTATGAATTAGGACTTCAATATGAAGGGGTTGATTATGCGGATGTGTCGATGATTTATCGTATTCTTTAGAAAAAGAGAGGTAATGTGGTGCTGAGATGTGATTAACCATTGCTTGGAATTTGTCTATATCAAGGTCCTTTGGCACATTTTTTGCATGTAGGGCTTGTTCAAGAATTTCCCTATGCACTGAGGAGATTTCAAGCAACTCAAAAATGGAAATTTGAGTAGAGGTTCGTTGCAATTGATTTACCAAGTTATACTTCGTTGCAGGAATAGTAATTGTTCTCCTCGTTGCCGCTAGTTTTGGAATAGTGACAATGGGTAATTTGGAAGTCGTTGTTGGTTTTGATGAGGAATTAGGCCCTTTGATCGTGACTTGTGCTTGACTTCAGGTTACTGCATTTAATTGGGAAGATGTGTCTTGAACACCTTTGATAGTGACCACATTAATTGATTCAGTTTTAATGTCTAGCATGTTGATCAAATTATCATTTTTAGAGTAGGTGTAATTTAATTCATTTCCTTTGCCTTTAGATTCTTTCCCTTTCTCATAATTAGGGAATGGCTTGTTAAATGTCATATGGTCTTCATTAGTGGTGTGCCCTTCCACTTTGATCTTGCCTCCTTCAATAAGGTCTTGGATAACATGTTTGAGTTTAAGACAATTATTAGTCTTGTGTCCCTTGTTTTTGTGAAAGACATAATAAGAATTGTCATCCCACCATCTTGGTTTGACTTTTGGTTCCCATGGTTTGGAATCTGGGATCGTGAGAACTTTGTTGTCCAAGAGTGTTTTTAAAATGGTCTCAAGAGGTTCTCCCAAAGAGTGAATGTTCTTTGAGGTTTGGAAGTCCGTGGTCTACCTTTGTAGTTCTCATTGTTTTCTTTAGGGATGGAGGTTTTCACCTTGGCATCTTTACTTGCTTGCATGCTATTTCTCAGATTGAACATTGTTGATTTAGGATTAGCATTAGATGCATCTACCACTCCATCATTAACAACATTTTTGTTTTGTTTCCACCATTTAGGCTTTTTGTTGGAGTTGGTAGACTTGTTATCACTTTGGAGAGTAATTTATCCCTTTTTAACTATGACTTATTCGATAAGGATGGCATTCTTGATCATCTTGTCAAAGCTAGGGGAATCTTGCATTTGCAATGCATAGTTCAATTCAGGTATCAAGTTATTAATAAAGATTTCCATCTTTTCTGATTCAGGAATAGCTCTTGAATATCTTGCAAAGATTTGCCTCCACCTTTGTAGAAAATGTGTAAAGGATTCGTCGGTCCTTTGTTTAGTGTTACATAGATCCATCATGGTTACATCGTGTTCTATATTATCGGAGTAATGTTGGATAAACCGTTGAATTAACTCCTCAAAAGTTTTTACCTTGGGTGTGAGCTTTGAGAACCACTCCATGGCGTTTCCATCTAGGTTTCCTGAAAATAGCCTCATTAGGTACGTAGGTTCATACATGTATTCTATGCTTAGAGTACAAAATTCTCTGACATGGTCATGTGGGTCAGTCTCTCCTGTATACTTGTATTTTGGCCTTGCCCTGTTGGGAGGAAACATAACCATATTAATACTCTTATCAAAGGGAAATGGACAAATGGAGTCCAAGGAGTATTTTGTCTTGGGTTTAGCCTTCTCCTGTTTGAGATTTGCAAGTTCATTTTGCATCAAAGTGAGTTTTTTGGCGAGAATAGAGATAGGAGTTGACACCTCCTTTTCCTTTAGTTGTTCAACATCATAATATTTAGGTAATTTTACGTTGGTGGATGCTAGATGGAGAAAGTATTTCTCTTTATCTTCGCCAATTATCTTTTCCAATGTTTTTTGGAATGTCTTACTTTGTTTGAGTTTATTGTATTCTTCTTTAGTGATGTCTTCCTCACTGTCTAAACCAAACAAAGGACGGTCAATGTTTTGTTCTTCTTCACCATCGCTCTCTTTGCGTTTTTGGTTTTTGTCATTGTCGTATTCCTCAAAGGCCTGACTCCATTTGTGAGTGGGTCTTTTCATTTCTGGGGAGTCTAAATTGAATAGAGAACTGCGAGATGTTTCTCCTTTTTGAAAGTGTAGTGATCTTGGAGGTACTTCTGATTCTTTAGAAGTGTACTTGTTGCGTCTTGTGTTAACCATGTATTTGTATCTCAACTTTGTCAAAGTTTCCTGATGGGGTCAGGTAGAGTCTCAAATCGTTCAAGTGAGTGTGTCTAGGTAGAAGTATTGTTTGTGTTTTGGTGGAAGTAAATGATTCGAGCGTCAAAGGGTTAGAATGCCCTGATAGTGAGCTAGGAATCAAGTTGTTTTGAAAAGCGGATAGACCACACATATTGAGACAGATTGTAAGAGTTCGAAATGACATGCAAGGTAGACGTCTAAAATAAGTTTTTTATATAGTAAAAATGAGACTATAAAAAGCAACATGGATAGACTTTAAAGAGCTAAAAGGGCAAGCAAATAAACTATCTTTCTTTGAGAGACAACAATGCAAGTGTCCACTATCAAAGTTTGTCAATTTTGTCTTGGAAGTGCGTGAAGTTTGTTTGATCAAAGATTGCGTTCTGAGATTTTTCAGTGAGTAGAAAAACATGTAGACCAAGGTTTGAGTTTTGTTGCTTGTTTGAAGGTGTTATCTCTTTAATAATTTTCAGTCATATCAAGCATTGTTGCATTGTAGGGGTGAATAGACATATTCGTACGCCCTATTTTCTAAGTAGAGGATGAAAATCCTTGCTTGTTGACTTAGGTACACAATTAAATGCTAATCAGAATATGACCATCACTAAGAACGCAATGGCTCCAATCATGATGCCATATTAGCCGGCTCCAAATGCAAGTGAGGGCATGATATGATGAGTGTCTTGGGGCAATTACTTTTTTCCTTGCACAAGGATTATCACCCTTTCGGGGATGAATCAGGTAGTTTGACTACAAAGTGTGTTGTTTATGATGGGGCAATCCATTCAAAACCATCTCCCATAGAATTGCACAAGGCAAAATTGAGGCGTATAGCCTGATGAGTACTCAAATAGGTGTAGTCTCGCAAGCAAGATTCAAGCGGCTCTGCTCTATACATACCCAAGCATGTTCAAGGAATGATGTCAAAATTTTGAGAACAAAACTGATTCCATCTTCCGAAGCTTTGGCCTATGAGGAAGAAATGATTTATAGTGAGTTGGAAGGGTTGGCGTAAAACCTGTCCTCACTTGGGTCATTCCCGAGAGATTTTTTCCTCAACCGACAGGCCCTCTACTGTTTAATAAACATACAAAGGATTGGTGAGCTTGAGATTTTTTATTCTTCGAAAGAAGAAGAGCATAATCTCCTAGTCCATGTTGTTTTCTCCCAAAACACTTCAAGCAAAGATCCTAAGTTAATGAAAGCATAATTACTTGAAAGAAAAGTTTGTTTTGTTCAGTTTCCCCAAAGTTAGGTGATTTTCTTGTTCAATTACTGTCCCAAAATTAGACAATGAAGTTTTCTTGTTCAATTAACCGCAATCTTAAATGATTTGTGTTGTCCAATTTCTGATCCAAAGAGAATTATATGATGTAACTTATTCAATTATCCCACAAAATTAGTGATTTGCTTGTTCAATTACTATCCCAAAAGAATCAAATGTTTGAACTTGTTCATTTACCACAATATTTTAATGCTTTGATTGTTCAGTTACTATTCAACTTTAGAAAAGTGAATTTTCTTTGTCCATTTACCCCAAATTCCTTTCAAGTTTTAAACCAACTTTTGATTTTTTGATTTTCCTTGGAGGAAAAGAGCATACTAATCTGATTGATTGGAAAGTGTGTCAAGTGTTTAAAATTTTGAACAAAGAAATCGAGTTAATCTATTCAAACACCTACAAAACATGTTAGGTTGGTAAAAAATATGATCAAAACCACAAAAAAAACCAAGTTAGCAAGTTAGAAATCAAATTTGTCAATGAAAGAACTCTGAACTTAAAATCCATCAAATTTATAGAATAAATGGAGGAAGGGGAGAAGACTCTAGAAGGGAGGCCATTAATGAGGATGTAAGACTCATTAATGAGGAGTGTGGAAGAGAATGTGTAAGAGCCATTAATGCTTCATTTATGAAAGCATTAATGAGGTATGGGTGAGGGTTTAAGAAGCATGGGTGAGGGT
>MU227139.1:19018-34842 GCA_018584345.1 Thuja plicata
TGTTATATTTCATATTGTATTAGTAATAATATAGTGTGATAATGTAGTGTGTTGCCATCAATGCCAAAGGGAGAGATTGATGAACTATAACTGATTGAATGTTTGAAGATGTTAAGTTGATGATCACAATGACATAGAAATTTTATGCAAGACATTAAATCAGTTAATATATTGTATTGTCATTGATGCAAAATTGATATAATTTGTATGGTCATGGACATACTGCCAAAGACTTCAAAGAACCAATGAATCAAAGGCAATACTTTCAGTAATGCATATAAGTCAAGTATTCACAAATTGACTGTATACACCGACGGACTGCACACCGATGGACAAAGTAAAAGAGAAAAAGTCATAGTGTTACCTGACGAGCAAATGCACAACATTACCGATGAGAAAAATCATAGTTTTTCCCGACGAGCAAAGCACAGAGTAACCTGACAGACAAAATTACAGTGTTGCCCGACGGACGAAGATCTCAAAGACAACTAAAGTCACACCGATGGAATAGTCAGTTATCACCGATGACTAACTGAAGTATTGACTAACAAAATAGAGAGTTTAGAAATGACAAAATGCTTAGTTGTTAAGAGCTAAAAATAGACTTAACTGATACTTATCATTGTTTTAATCGACAAGATAAAGCCAAAGATAAGTAAAGGATTTAAAGCTGCTTTGTCCAGTTGGCAAGAAGATCTCTTTGAGATAAAACTAGAGGTTTGTTTTAAATCTAATTGGTGAGAATTGTGGATCACACCAAGATCAAGAAAGCCAAGAAACATTGAAATCATATCTATAAAGAGACAACCTAACTCATTACGAATTTGGGTGAAGGGGAGTGACAAGAGAATAGATGCTGAAGAGATTTTGAAGGAGAAGAAAGTCTTCATTTAGATCTGATCAATCAAGCTGAGGAAAGAGCTAAATTCTGCAGACATTGAAAAATAGAGATACAACATCACAGAGAAGAACAGTGTGGAGCAAAGGTATTGAATTGAAAATATTGATCAAAAGGGTAATTTACTTACAATAGATCTGAAAATCTACAATTCAAGTTGTATATGCGAACAGATCAATTTACTGTTTCAGTTTAACCATTGAAGCATCAAGTCTCTTAACCGAGCGGGACTTAAAAGTCTTTTGTAATTGAGATACATCCCAAGGAGTATCAATAAGTTTGATCATAGAAAGTAGCATTGGATATGATCGATACCTATTGACAGGCCAAGTGAGTGTTTGATCAAGGATGGTAGCATTAGATGCCAGATACTAAGTGATAAACTATCTTTTAAATCCTCTAAAAAGGTCACACCTAACAATGTTTTTGTAACCTTTAACAAGGTTGGCTCTTAACTGAGCTCACTTTAGAAGAGTGAAAATTTGGCCGGGTACCAGTCCTAGTGGTTTTTCCCTTAACAGGGTTTCCACGTTAAAAATCCATATGTTATGTGTCTATGAGTCATTACTTTATTGTTTTGCATTTCACTTAAGTAAATCTGGATTAATCGGTATACACTAGTTATTTACTGTTTTCGGTAAATAGAAAGACTGCTTATTGGTAAACATATAGAAGAAGATTTTACAAAGCATTCCAACAAGTGGTAATTTGATATAAGTATTTCAAGGCATTCATCTTATAGGACTGAAGATAACTAGAGGTGTAATTTATGGTACTAAGTTTGAAGGGTTGATTTAAGGATTAAAATTTGAGGCCACTGGTTCACCCCCCCCTCTTAGTTATTACTAACACTTCTCACCATGGTAAATAAACTGGCCAGTATACATTCCCTCAAAGATGATGAATAACTCCTTTTGTAATGAAATGGCTGCCTAAATTTGATGTGACAGAGGCATTATGGAATCAATCAAAGATAAACAAGCAAGCTTATGGAATTTGAAGTGTCATAGGACCTTGAAGGTCTTTTGTAGTTGAATAAATCATTTCATAGTCTATCCATATTAACATTTCTCTTTGTTGTGGATGCTATGTAGATTGATATACATGAAAATTTATTTTCCATTCATTTATTTCCAACATTGTGAGCACAGAGGGCACGACATGATAATCAACTACCTATAACTGAATGCATATTTAAATTCCTTCACACCTATTCCTCTCCACTCGAATCTTATGCATGTTGTTATGAGTGTTCTTTTAATACACACTTTAATTCAATACAAGTTCATGGAATGGTGATAAAATAGATTAATTGTAATTCATTAATTACAACTACAATCACAACCTAATTGAGATGTTCCACCTTTTAGGATTTCAAGTTTTTCCATGCTTGGAAGTTGAAGTGATACAACTTTATAAGGATTCTCACTAGTTCATAGGCGATTAACCTTCTAATATATTCCACATGGTTTATCTCAAATAAATCATCATATTCCTACCATTGTCCAAAAAATTATGGCTCTAACAGCCAATCATATGACTAGGTGTGGTAGAAATATTCACAAGTGAACACTAGGTGGTGGAAGCAAAATCCTTCAAATATCTCTAAAACTCCTCCATTTCTTTCTCTATTAGTAATCCTAAAACTAAAATATGTTTAGAGGCTAATTAAAACCTATGATGTTACTTATTCTACTATAAATTTACCTCTTATTAGAAAAATTATTTACGATGTCTCTAGTCGAAAACCTTCTTGGCTCTGCAATGATCAAACTAGGTTCTGATATGTGATATATGGTTATTTCAAAATCAAAACAAAAACATGTAAATAGGGGAAAGGATAAGTAACATGCCTTGTCTTTTACATAATCAAGCATTCCTTGCACTTTTCATAATAGTTAGATCTAATCCAATTGTTTAGTAGGTTTCCATCATGATACACAACACTTTACTCATATGCATAAATGCATCATTCATGTAGGGACACCACACACATACATATGCATGATATTCCATCATGTGCATTCATATAGATGCTACCACATTATCTTTACCCCAACATTCATATCATTTCTATCTATATGAATGAATCCATCCATTACATAATATTGCATGCACATTAATACATACATGGAACATCAAGCCATACATAGATGCACCCACTCATGTCATTTTGCATTGAGCACCATATTCACATATATCTCTGCATATCAATGAAGTCTACGAGAATAGGCATCATTAGAACTGATATCTCCATGATCCAACATCACTTCTGCTCCATGGATCGAACTATGCACATCTTTCTAGTCGACGGTATTATGGGCTAGTAGAGCAATATTATAATACAACTGACGATATTTCAAGCTAGTAGAATAATGATCCAAAATATAGCTGACGGTATTCTTGGGCTCGCATTAACCATTACACTTAATGTCTCCTGATTATTATGTCTAGTGGTAATCATATTTGATTACTCATAATAATCACAAGTGATTATTATGAGTAAATAACAATTACTGGTTATAAAGGGTGACGACTTTCCACTTGTGTCTCTTCATGTTTTAAGACCATATATTTATATCAGCCCCTCAATTCTCCAAATTCATAATACATAATTTGATATTATATAACTTATATTTCCCTTTGTGGAATCACTTGATTTTAGAGTATAGAAGGTTGCGATAACAACCATTGGTGCAAGCATTTCAATTGTATATCAAAGATGACATCTATTAAAGAGCATATACCATCAAATATATATCAGAGATGCCTCATATATCAAAGGCGATTGCATATATAATTCCATAATATCAAAGATGACACATCTCTACTTTAGATTATTTGTTATCCTGTAACTTGCATTTATCAAATATATATTGAAATATTTCATTTATACTCCATTGTTGTGCATTTGGAATTACCAGTCACACATATCTTTCATTGTAATTGCATTCACACTTCATTATTGTAGAATTTGGAATCGCCAGTCATATAGACTTAAGTAATTCATTGTTAATTATATTCATACTCTGATGTTGTTGCATTCAAAATTATAAGTAATTCATATATCATTCATCATTTCCATTGCATTTAAATTTGCATTCAGTTATAGGTAGTTTATTATCATGTCACCCTTTATGCTCACAACGTTGGAAAAAAATGAATGGAAAATAAAATTTCATGTATATCAATCTACGTATCATCCACAACAAAGAGAAATGTTTCCCTGAATGGAGACATGCCAATTGACATATAATAGGTGGTATTGTATCAATACTCACCTAAATGAAGTCATCTTACCCAAGCACGTTGTTGCCCTGAAAATAGTTTCTAAGGCAGGCCTTTAGCCATTTATTTACAATCTATGTTTGTCCATTCATTTGAGGATGATAATTGGTGCTTGGAGTCAATTCTATAACTTCCAATCAGAACAACTCCTACCAAAACATACTGATGAATCTATTGTCCTAATCACTCATAATGGTCTTAGGTAGACCAAGCAACTTGAAAACCTCCCTGAAAAATTGTTCAACAACCTGGGATGCTAAAAAATCAGTAGCAATGGCAAAGAAATAAGAATATTTTGTTAACCTATCCACAACTACAAAGATACAAACTTTCCCTTGCACTCGGGGTAGACCTATGATAAAATCCATTAATATCCCACTTCTATTTAGGTATTGGAAAGTGGTTTTAGTAGGCATGTAGGGAACATGTGTTCTGACTTGTTCTACTAGCAAGTCAGGTACTCTCTAACATGCTGCAAAACATCATCTTTTAATCCCTTCCAGGCAAACCTCCCACAAATTTGGCAATATGTTTTGAAGAAACCTGGGTGTCTTATTAAAGGTGCATTGTGTAATGATCTCAAAATTTTGGCCTTCAACTTGGAATTTGGTACAAGATAAATTTTGTCCTTGTAATAAATAATACCATCCATCACTACATACTTATCATCTTGCACCTTGTCATGAATCAAATCAGAAGTAAATGTATCCTTCGCATATTCGGTCAAGAGTTGAGATTTCCAGTCGGCTGAGATATCAATGAGAGAGAAGAGTGTTGGTTTCCTAGACAAAGCATCAACAACTACATCTTTATTAGCCTTTACATACTCAACATTGAAGTTGTAAGACTGAATCTTTCTTACCCACTTTTTTTGCCTCTCATTTAGATCCTTCTTCTCCAAAAGTACTTGAGACTGTTGAGATCTATTCAGACCACAAATTTTGATCCCACCAGATATTGTCTAAACTTGGCTAGCGTGTGCAAAAACTTTATCATATGTGGAATATAATTTCTCTGAATCTCTAATTTTTCTACTCTTGGATGCAATGGGGTGCTTGTTTTGCATCAAAACTGTGCCAATTCCCTATCCCGAGGTATCACATTCAACAACAAATGGTTGTGTGAACTCAGGTAATGCTAAGATTGGGCATGTTCTTGTGACATCCTTGAGTTTTTCAAATGTAAATTTTGCCTCACTAGACCATTGGAATGCACCCTTTCTACTAAGATTAGTCAAGGGTGATTCCACCTGTGAGAACCCATGCAAAAATATCTTGTAGTAGAAACACAACCCCAAGAATCCTCTCAATTTGGATATGTTTTTTAATGGTGGCCAATCCAGGATTGCCTGAATTTTCTCTTAGTGCACTTTTAAATTGTCAACTCCAATCACATGTCCTAAGTAGAGAATCTATGCCATCCCAAATTCACATTTGGAAGCCTTTGCAAACAATGATTGTGCTTCCATAATACCCAACACTTCATCCAAATGTTGCAAATGTTCATTCCATGTCTTGATGTATATCAAAATGTTGTCAAAAAATACCAAAACAAACTTACGCAACTACTCTAGGAAAGTGTGATTCATGCAAGATTGAAATGTTGCATGTGCATTTGCGAGTCCAAAGGGCATGGCCAGGAAATCAAAATTCCCATAGTGATAATGGAAATTAGTTTTCTGTGTATCTTCTTCCCGTACACTAATCTGGTGATAGCCTGAGCACAAATCAATTTTAGAGAAGAATACAACTTCGTGTAACTCATCTAGAAGCTCATCAATCTTGGGGATAGGGTATCTATTCTTAATGGTTCTCTTGTTCAGTCTAGGCACATGTGTAATGTTCCATCCTTCTTGACTGGCACAAAGGAAGAAGCAAAAGGGTTGGAACTAGGACGTATGTGACCCATTTTCAAAAGCTCTTTGATTGTGTTTTCAATTTATTATTTTAAATGGTAGGGATGCCTATAAGGTGTCGTGATAACAAGATTTTATCCCTCCTCCATCTCAATCATATGCTCAAACCCCTGATCAGGTGGATGACAATGAGGAATTTCTCCAAATATTGCATTATAATTATCTAACATGGTCTGAATATCAATACAATGCGATGACTCATTACAAGTGGAAGATTTGCTGGAAATAAAACAAAGAGTTTCCCATTCCACATTATCATGCCTAAAAAGAGCCTCCATCCTCTTTTCAGAAACCACTCGTGGCTCACCATCAACCATATCCTTAAGGACAATTTTGTTTCCATTAACCATGAATTTTAACTACATCTGCTTGAAGTCCTGAACATAACGTTCAAGTGAATCCAACCAATGTACTCCTAAAATAGCGTTTACATTACTCAACTCGAGCACATAAAAATCACCTGTCAAAGTGTACTCTCCCATCTATATGTTCAATTGTGGCACAACTCAGTTGCAACTTAATGAGAAACCATCTGCAACAATCATACTAAACCTAGGGAATTCCTCAGCCTGTAGTCCACGCTTGCTTACAAATCATTCATATGTAAAATTGTGTGTAGCTCCATTATCCACTAAACATACCATCCTTTTCCCTTTAAGGACATCTTTTAGCTGAAAAGGATGACTGTGAGGTACTCTAAATAATGTGGCAATGCGTGGAGTCTCTCTATCTGATGTATCTTCCAACTCAATCTGTTGAGGTTGGATCCCACGTGCAATATCTTCATTTGTGTTTTCCTCTTGCTCATTTTGTTCCTCGTCATTAGAATGGCATTCTATCAAATGTACCTTGCCTTTTCCATGGCGACGATGACCAGGTTCCCATGATTCTTTGCAAGAGAAACATAATTTCCTCCTTCTCAGTTCATTTCACGACTCTTGCTAACTTTTAGAAGGTATATTTATTTGCTGATTGAAACTCATGTTCTTTTGCTAATTTGAAATTTTCTTATCAGATTTCCAAGGGCTTAAATATTTCTTTTGTGACTGATAGGAAGGTGTAACCTCTATTTCCATTGCTAACCTAATAACATCATCTAATGAACTAGGCCTATGAGCCTTAACCAACCCTCTTAATTTGTCACTTAGACCTTCAATGAAGAATATTGTTACCCTTTTTTTGAGGAATATCAGGGACCATTACAAATTTTTTTTGGAATTCATTGATGTAAGTCTCTAGATGTCCTACTTGCTTGAGGTGTGTCCATTCCTTACAATAGACCTCTATGTATTTTTGGTCAAAGTGAGTAATCAAACTTTTGACAAAATATTCATAAAAATGAACCATGTCATGATCCTGGGAAACAAGTCCATGGTGCCACCAATCGTATACTACTCTTTCCAGGTGCATGGTAGCAAAATGAATCACATTTTCTTCTTCTATGGTCTTGAGCACCAAAAAGGTGTCCAACTTATGAACCCATGATCTAGCTAATATTTCTTCGGTTCCATTAAAAGTTGGAATTATAATTTTGTACAAGGCATCCTTGTACTCCATTGGCTGGAAGCCCTTTCTAGATTGTCCACTAGGCCTCCTATCTTTCCATTCAAGATGATTCCTAGCTTTGTCCTTACACTGGTTCATGAATTGATTTAAATTCATTAGTTTCCTTAAATCAACTAGAAGCTGCATGTATTCATTTGGAGCCTCCATTATATCATCAGTGGTGTGCATCTCTTCAACCTCAACTTTAGGAATTGGTTCTCTTTCAATAGGACGAGGTAAAAAAGTGAGACGCATTGGTTGATAAGACCTTATATCTGTTGTTCTCACAATGTTAGAGCTTACTTTGTCTTATATCACATGCCCAACTTCACTCTTGTTGTGTCGACTACTAGACCTTCCTGACCTCAAACGCCCAACTCTCAATTGTCCCATTGTTGTAATCATACAATCCTGGAATTGTTGGAATATTTGTTGTTGTTGTTGCATCTGTAGCTCTTGTTGTTGGGAAAAAATTGTCAGGAAATCATTAAATTGATTATTGAATTCCCTTGTGGGATCTCGTCTCTTCTTTCTCCCATCTCAACTTAAGCTGGGATAATTTTCGTGTCTTCTTGGTGCCCCAACCTACTTCTTGTATTATATTACTAGTTTTTCACTATTTTCTATTAGAGTAATAAGATATTTCACTTATTAATTAAATTATTACGTCACTTATTATCTCTAGTTTACTTAAGCTAAAATTTAGGCATGTAATAATTATTTCTTTTATTAATTATTATCATGCAACCTAGGTTTCTCCCTTTTAGGGTTTTGATCACATTTATAAGGTTTGATCTCAATGTATTTTGTTATTCCCTCTCTGACTGAATATTTCATCTTTCAGATCATCCTTTGTTGTGTCTCCATTCTTTTCTTTTGTGACAGGTTTTTGCTATAGTGGATCTTGGTGATAGAATTCTAATATGGTATCAGAGATTTGCTATTGCAACCTTTTCTTGAGTTTTTGAAGAATTTTTGGAGCTTTGAGGGTTTCAAGTTTATAGAGGTTTCTTGTGTGGATCTGGGAGGGTGCTATTTTTCTGAGCACTTTGGGCACAAACCAACCTCACGGTTGCTTCTAAAAATCCCAAAAACCTATTGCCACATAAGGCACACCCAATTTGGACACAGTTGCATTCTGAGGCAATGTTTTTTGCATGTACGACCTGTTTTTGGCACACATACTGAGGTGAGTATTTTTTTTAAATAAATATAAAAAGTGCAAATCTTTTTTCAAATTTAAATATATATATATATATTAAAAAAACCCATTTTGGGTTAAAGCGCAAAGGGGTTTTTAAATATATATTTTTTTAAAAAAAAGGGAACAAAGGTCCCCACAAACCTGCAGCACAGGTTGTGGGTACCATCTGGCCTACCAGTTGCGGGCTCCACTGATAGTGGGCTGCGAGATCCTTTGATTGCACCACCCGGGTACTGCCCGAGCTCCCCCTCCGTCATGTTGTGCCACCCGAGCTCCACTCAGGTTCCAACCGTGCCGGTGCACCACCCTCTCTTTGCCTGAACACAACCTCTGCCAACGCTCCACCAACGAGCCACCTGAGCACCACCTCTGCCAGTGGCGCCACTACTTGAGCCACCACCACACCACCTCATGTCCTCTTGGACATAATTTTGGTTTTTTGCAATAATTGGAGCACACAAAGGTGTTTTTCAAACTTCCATATATCGTCGGAAATCTCTTTCCGAGCTCTATCCAAAAATGGAGGTTTCATTAACCTTTTTTGCAATTTTTTGGCCACTTTTTATTGTCAAAATGAGGGCTTCTTTTATGCACTCCTGAGCCTCTAGAATGTGCATATGGACTCCATTTTTCATCTCTATTTTTTGCTCATGAATAGGCGTTGGAAAGCTCTTACCGACCTCTCTTTAGATCTGAGTTTATTTTTCTGAGAAATTTGATCAGTTATTTTCCCATTCAATCTGAGGTAATTCTCACACTATATCTCCTTCTAGCTTTTAAATTTGTACTGGGGTTTGGTATTTCTCTTTGTGGGGGGTGTTTTTTTTCTTATTTTCTGTCATTTAGCTCAAAAAAACTAGAACACTCAAAAACACAAAATACAAACTCTTATGCATCTTCTATCTAGTTCTGAAAGATAACTAATAATTAAACAGTCAGAGTAGTGTAACAATCACAGATTCAACATCAGCTGAGATTCTCACTCCACATAATTTCTATTTGTGGAAATCTCGTATGACTTGGCTTCTCAGGTCACGAGGGTTATGGTCTTGTTTGGACACCATTCAGCCAGTATTGAATCGTCCTTACAAGATCATGAAGCACAGGAACAAGATGGATGAGGCCATGAGTGTGATTTCTCTACATGTTTTATGTAGTTTGTTCTTTCACCTTGATGGTTGTGATGCCCCTCTTGATATGTGGGAGAAGTTTCAGACTCTCTTTGGCATAGTCAATGAGTTTGGGGCACTTTAGATTAAGGTAGAATTAACAGCTTTTCGTCCTCAGTCATTTCCTTATATTGATGATTTCTTGATGAAATTCAAATCTATCAGGTCTATCTTATAGGGTTGTGGAAAGAATAATACCTATTCATAGTGCATTTACCTGATACTTTCTAAGCTTCGTGGTCCCTTTCAGATATTTTATTCTACCTTCCATTCTACTATGGATGATTTGGGTCCCCAATTTACCATGCCTACATTTGATGTGTTTTGTGATCATTTGACTCATGAGCAGGAAAAGCTATCTCAGCTTGATTCTCTCATAGGATCAAACAACCAATCACTGGTTGCCCAAACATCTAAGGAGAAATATAAGCCAAAACCGAAGCCAAAGAAAGATTCAGCAGGCAGTGAGAGTTCCTCCAAGCTACCTCCTAAGTATGATTCAAAACCACATTACCATCCCAAGAAGGGGAAATATTCAAAGTCTAGCGAGTGTTCCTCCAAGACTATGAAGTACATAGGTGATCCTTGCAGTTTCTGTGGCAAGGAAGGACATCCAGTTTCTAGGTGTTGGAAACGGTTAGAGGCTTTAGAGGGATCCATACAACATCATCATATCACCTCACCTCACCTACCTTCCTCTTAGGGAAAGGACATGCTCTTTCTATAAGAGCTTTGTCTTCTGTACCCACTTGGATTATTGATGCAGGTGCTTCTCACCAGTTGTCACACTCTCAGCAGCTAGTCATTGCACTTGCACCCAGTCATACTTCACACATTTCCATTGGTGACTTAGCACAACTTGCAGTTACAAGCTCTAGTACTGTCACATTCTCAGGTTGTTGTCTTCAGTATGTACTTCTTGTTCTTGACCTTTCAAAAAACCTCCTTTCTATTTATCAGGTTTGTCATTCTGGCTCTGGTAAGATAATTGATTTTTCACCACATGATGTGGTTATTCGAGACCTTCATGATCCTAATATGATTGTGGCTACTGGCAGTGTTGACCCCAATCTCGCTTATATAGGTTTGATGGCTTTGAGAGTTCAAATAGTTATGGGGTCTCTTTTGTGCCACATGTAGATACACCGAGCAAAATTTGGCATGAGTATTTTGGCCATGTCAATTACAGACACTTACAACAGAAGAGTACACAGGCACTTGTGATTGGGGTTCCTCTGATTTCCTATATAGATGGTGTATGTCGAGTTTGTGCTCTTGGAAAACATCATAGGGATCCAATTCCTACAAGTCAAGCCACTCATCCTAAGGCACCCTTGGATTTGGTACACAGTGATCTCATGTCATTTCTGACTCCTTCATTTTCAGGGGCCCACTATGTGCTCACTTTCATTGATGACTTCTCTTGGAAATTGTGCTAACTATATTCAGAATCAGATGCCTCATAAGGAATTACAACATATGACTCTTGAGGAGGCTTAATCTTAGATCAAGCCCGATGTTTCCACATTCTGAGTTTTTGGTAGCGAGGCTTGGGCATTTATTCCATATGCTCAAAGGAAAGCCATGGAGAGGAAGAGCCGACCACTCATATTTTTTGGCTACGGTGAGGATGCCAAGGCATACATGTTGCTTTATCATGATTCCCAAGAGGTCTTGTTTCGATGGGATGTCCAATTTGATGAGTGTTATCCTCAGATGGATTCTCCATCACCAACTTCTCCCTCACTATCTACTCCTCCATCTTCATCTCTTGAGGATACTTTTTCTATTGGTGACGACGATGATCCACCATCTCCACCACCACTAGTTGATCCAGTTATGCCTGAGTGGGCCCATTTTACAGTTGATGCAACAGGTTCTTTGGCAGGTGATCCTACAGATAGATGTCGTACTCGAGCTCAAACATCTGGTTCTAGCTTTCTGATTCATTCCATTTCAGATGACCCTCAAAAGTTTTCAGAGGCGACAAGTCACACATAGTGGGATAGGGCTATGGATGAGGAGTATTCTTCTTTGATGAAGATGTTGATGTTTTTGTGTAGCTATGTTGAGGGTCATAAGTGTTGACACGGGAGACCACTAAACATTTTGTTTGATCATCCTCCCCAGCTAAGAGGGAGTGTTAATGTTTGTAGCTTCAGTCGTATGATCATTTAGAATATATATAATATATGTTTATTAATAATAATATATTATATATGTTATATTATTACTATGTTATATTATTATTAATCATATGACATTTAATATTCAATATTAATCTATTATATTATTCTAAATTAATAATTGATTGATGAAACATTATAAGATTGATTAAATTATAATTAATGGGAAGATGCATGTCCTTTCAAGGACATGCCTATCTAAACACACACACACACACACACACACACACACACACACACACACACACACACACACACACACACACAAAAATCAATTATCATTATATTAATCTCAATAATAATGAATAGACATGTCTCTCCTAGCCTCATTCCCAATATAAATTAAAGAGAGATTGTTTCATTTGGAAAACACAAAGAAAATATAAGAGTGCTATTATGTTTTCAGATATCCTAAAACTTAACATGGTATCAGAGCTAGACTGCAAATGTGAGAGAGTATTTTCTTGATGGTGAATGTGTGACTGTCTCAGAAAATATGGTCTCAGTACAGTGACCATATCTCACAAATACACCGTTGGATATTTATGAATTTTGGATATGTTTGTGAAAAACCAAATTTGGAGAATAACACTAAGTGATTGGAGAGAAAATGTCAGGTTCAAAAGTTATGACCAACTGTGTACAGGTCTATGTGAAATTCCTGAAAGCGACTTTCATTAAAGAGATATATTAATTTTTTATGATCGTGGTCAAGCATTAACAAAGAAGAATGAGTTCAAGGAAGGGTGTCTCTTTCTAGAAAGAAAGTATTAATTATAGAGTGTCACCTCTCTTGGAGCAATCAAGTCATTTCGCAAGAAGACATGATAATTTTTCAATGATATAAGAGTGAGAATTGTACATTGTGGGGGGGGGGGGGGAATAACCAATGTTACATTTNAGTGAGAATTGTACATTGTGGGGGGGGGGGGGTAATAACCAATGTTACATTTCCATTTGAACCATCCTTAGTGGGGAGATAATTTAATAATAATGAATAGACATGTCCCTCCTAGCCTCATTCCAAATATAAATGAAAGAGAGATTGTTGCATTCTGAGAATACAAAGAAAATATAAGAGTGTTATTACATTTGTAGATATCCTAAAACTTAACATAAGAATCATACTTGGGATTTGTGTTCTCTTCCGGAAGGGAGTAAGTTGGTTTGGTTCCGGTGGTTGTAACATACCAAGTATGCTACCAATGGTTCTATTGACAAGTATAAGGCTTGTCTTGTTGTAAAGGGTTTTTTTTTCAGGTGGAGGGTATTGATTACTCTAAGATCTTTGCTCTTGTTGCCAAGATGAATTCTATACACCTTGTACTTTCACTTGCAACTTCACAGGGATGGACAGCATTGCAAATGGATGTGAAGAGTGCCTTCTTGCATGGGGACCTCCAGGAGGAGATCTATATGGAGCAACCCTAGGGTTTTGTGCAAGAATCTTCCTTAGTTTGTAGGCTTTGACATTCATTATATGGTCTCAAACAAGCCCCTCGAGCTTGGTATGAGAAGATGGATTATTACTTTCTTTCTACACATTATACATGTTGTCATTCCGACCACATAGTGTATCTTCAATGTCAGGAGGTTGACATTGTCATGCCATACTTGTGCTTTATGTTGATGATATTTTCATCACAAGTAACTCGTCCTCCATGATTTAGGATATAAAGAGAGCAATTATGGAGCATTTTGAGATGACCGATCTCGGTCTTCTGCATTATTTTTTGGGCCTACAGATTATTCAGTCTTCTGGTGGGATTTCATTCTTTCAGCAAAAGTATGCTATTGATATGCTTCACATATTTGACATGCTTTCTTACAAGCTTGTGCCTACACCATTTCAGTCAGGTGTTGTGTTGTCTTCCACTTGTCTTACACCTTCAGTGGACTCCACTTTGTACAGATAATTGATTGGCAGTTTGTTGTACTTGGCACACACCCGTCCTGATCTTTCCTTTGCGGTTGGACTTATCTCTAGGTTTTCCCATGATACTCATGAGTTCCATTAGCAATTTGCCAAATGTATTTTGCGATATCTTCGGGGCACTACTCATTATGACATTCACTACACATCAGGTTCTCCACACATCATAGGATTCACTGACTTAGATTGGGCTAGTGATGCTAATGATCAAAAGTCTACTTATGGCTTTGTTTTTTGCCTTGGTTTTGGTCCTATCACATGGTCTTGCAAGAAGCAATATGCTACTACATTATCATCTACAGAGGCTGAGTACCAAGCAACAATGTTAGCTAGTCAGAAGATTTTATGGCTTCGTCAGTCGATGACTGAGTTTGGGTGTCCTCTTGATAGTCCCACTATTCTTGGGTGTGACAATCAAAGTTCCATACACATTTCCCACAACCCAGTGGAGCATCAACGTACCAAACACATTGAGATCCATATGCACTTCATCAGATATTTGATTCATGACAGTTCTCTCGTCTTGGAGTACATACCTATAGAGGAGCAGGTTACAAATATCTTCACTAAACCTTTGGCATCTCCATGCTATCTTTAGTTGTGTGCTATGCTATGGGTGAAGGAAGTTTTCCTCGGGGGGTCTCAGTGAGGAGATGCCTTCCCTCATGTTTTTCCAGCATGCTTTTTCCATCTCTTTTTGGAGTAGAGTTTTTCCCATGTGGTTTTTTCTATTTCTCCACTTTACAGAGATTTGATTGTGATTGGGTACCTGATCAGGCCATGTTGTTGGGACCCATTTCCTGCTTTCAGTAGTTGTTTCTACGTTTTAGCTATTCCCTAAGTTTTTTTTTTTAAGGGGGGGGGTAGAGTAATAAGATATTTCAATTATTAATTAAATCATTTTGATTTAATTATTAAGTCACTTATTATCTCTAGTTTACTTAAGCTAAACTTTAGGCATGTAATAATTAATTCTTTTATTAATTATTATCATGCAACCTAGGTTTCTCCCTTTTAGGGTTTTGATCACCTTTATAAGGTTTGATCTCATTGTATTTTATTATTCCCTCTCTGAATGAATATTTCATCTTTTAGATCATTTTTTTTTTTTTTTTGATCGGTAAAAGGCCGAAGTCCTGAAAAGTTTTTTATTAATATAAATAATTATTTTACAATGTGACCTCGCTCACTGCAGGCGCTGGTAGGAAAGAGCGGGGTTGAGAAAACCTCCAGCCTTTCCTGGGACCATAGGTCCTGTCCTTATACAAATTTACGTGGGCATACCCACGACTCAACCTTGTTGAGATTTGTTAGAATACATAGCTTCCGTAGGCATACCCATGGCTCGATAGCTATCGAGATTTGTACAAATTTCCGTGGGCATACCCACGTCCCGAAAGAACTCAAGATTTTGTTTACTTTTAAAATCATGATTTAATAGATATACAATGATAGATGCTTTGGCATGGATTAACACCTTTATGCAAATAAAATACAATGTCTGCTTCTCTTTCTATGTCGATAATAAGTATTGAGCATCCGGATGAAGATCCTACCTAAAAAAATTAGACAAAATCCTCCAAAACCAAGGTTAACCATTATCAAGATAAAAGCCTTACATCTTGGCTACACAACCTGTATAAGAATATTGTGGACATTGGCTTCAAAGCCTATCTAAGAATATTA
>MU227139.1:63064-77861 GCA_018584345.1 Thuja plicata
CAGATAGTCAGAGTGCCATTCATCTTGCAAAGAATTCTGCTTTGCACTAAAAAACAAAGCACATACAATTGCGATATCATTTCATCCGGTCAGTTTTGGATGATGGACAGTTAAAGTTGGAGAAGATGCATACAGATGATAATCCAGCAGATATGTTTACAAAGGCAGTGACAAGGGAGAAGCTGAATTCCTGTTCAGCTTCGGTTAGTCTTCTAGACTGAACAAAATAAAAGAACAACAGAGTCCAGGGTGGTTTTCTTTATTCTAGTGGGAGCTACAGGTTTGGTCGATCAGTCTCCAAGTGGGAGGATATTGTTGTGGAGTCTAATCAGTCTCCAAGTGGGAGATTGTTATGTATATGGAGCCTAATCAGACTCAGTTTCTTTCGGCGCGGTTTCCCCCCTAGACATATATATTTGGGCCCCAAGCTTGGGGTCAAGAGGCAGCGCCCCTTGCGGGGACCCTTTGGGGCAGCGCCCCTCGACGCCAACAACGACTTAATGATATTATAAAGGGTCGACCATCAATTCTCCATTAGTCGGAGTATTTTTTGCCCTAATTAGGTTAGGTCAAATAGACTTGTGAAAAGGCCTTAGGGTTTCGAGATTTCATTGTATGAGGGATTTTGGTAGCTTTCTGCAACGGTATTGAGTTGCAGGTTTTCTAATTGTAACCGTTGGATAATAATAAAGATATTGGACTTGCTGTTGGTGGACGTAGCCCAGGGATTGGGTGAACCACGTTAAATCTCTGTGTCTTTGTGTTCTCTTTCGTGTATTTATATTTGCATTTTCTGCATATTATTCTAACACCAACTTGTGGGGGAAAAACCCAGCCAGAAAGATCACTTTATTGATGATAAACAAGAGTCTGATTTACAATACACAAACTGAAGCAATAATGATTTCTCCTCTGAATCCTAAACAAGAATATTGAACCAGCAATATATGATATTCACAACTATGAATCTGCTAATAATGAATGCTATAGACTATCACCATACCAAGGAACATAAAAAATGGTCCCATCAGAAGATTCAAATGTTGTCTAATATAATGAATATATCTTCCTCCTAAAGAGGCGGACTCTTCATTGTCTTTACCAATGAAGAGTCTGCTGTAACACATGAAGAGTCCACAAAGACAACTGAAGAAACTGCCGTTACCAAGATAAAGACTCTTCATTGTCTTCAAGTGCCCGTTGAAACAAGGAAACCGCTGACGTTGAAATAGAAACATCTGGGCAAGCGTTATAAAGAGAGACGACTATCTCAAAAATTGGGAGAAAGATATCCCCTGAAGCTATATCTCCAACACTTTGTTGGGTTGATCTCCCCCTTTATCATTGATGGAAACCCTGTAAAGAGATAATCTTGGAATGCAACAGGACCATACATCTCCGACTGAAATGGGCCCCCTTACTTTACTCCCCCCCCTTTGACATCAATGGCAAAGACTTTCTGGAAACATCAATGTCAAAGGCATTTTGGAATCAAAAGATAAACAATGAATAGCTCTCTCTACACACATGCTTCCCTTGAAGAACTTAGTGAATAAATGGCAGTGATATCACTCTTAATTCCTTCCTTAGATACTCAAAGGTCTCTTTTCGAAGAGGCTTTTTCAAGATGTCCACAATATATTCTCCAATTTCACTTGCTGATCAACCACCTACTCTCTTAAGAAATGATATTTGATTGAGCTTAGTCATGGAGTGCATGATTGGATTTTTGGAAATATTTATTGCACTCGTATTGTCACAAAATATGGAGGTGGGACGTTCATACTCAACCTTAATATCCTTCAGTGTCCATTTCATCCAAAGAACGTGCATTCAACAAGCTGCTGCTGCAATGTATTGTGCTTCTGTTGTAAATAAAGAATTTGAAGTCCGTTTCTTACTCAACCAAGATACAAGATTGTTACCAAGGAAAAATGCTCCTCCACTTGTTCTTTTCTATCATCAATATTGCTAGCCCAATCTGCATCCGTATATGTTGTAAGGATGAAAACTTCACATCTTGGATACCACAACACAAAATCCGCAGTGCCCTTTAGATACTTGAATATTCTTTGGATGGTGTGCACATGAGTTTCTTTGGAGCTGTGTGCCACCAGTCCTACTCTTGCATAATGTCAGGTCTTGTAGCTGTCTCATGTAATAAACTTCCAATCATGGACCTATAAAGTGTTTGGTTAGCCTCAGTAGATTCAACATCCTTAATTTGCAACGTGTAACCATGGGAGTGTTCACAGGATTGCATTTTTATATCCTGAATTTCTTCACATAATCCTTATTAAACTTGGTTTGTGAAATAAATATTCCCTTATCTGATTGAGAGATTTCCAACACAAGGAAGAAAGATAAGTCATCGAGCATTGACATTTTTAACTCTTTTTTGCATATTTGTGGCAAATTCTTGGCACATTTGTCACTGTTACCTCCAAAAATGATGTCATCCACAAAGACCACACCAATCAACAAATCATCTCCTTCATTTTTGATATAAAGATTGCTATCCGCAATTCCTCTTTTAAAGCCTTGCTTTTGAAGATACTTGTCTAGTCTTGAGTTCCAAGCCCTGTGGGCTTGTTTTATTCCATAAAGCACCTTCTTTAGCCTGCAAACATAGTCCTCATTCTCTGATAGAAGAAACCCTTTTGGTTGTTCAATTTACACGTCTTCCTCTAAGTTTCCATTTAGGAAGGCTGATTTCACATCTATCTAGTAGACTTAATAGTTCTTAAAATTGGCAAGGGCTAAAAACATCCTTATAGCTTTCGTACAAGTTATAGGAGCAAATGTTTCTTCGAAACCAATTCCTTCAACTTCAGCATATTCTTTGCACAAAATCCTCGCTCTGCTCCTTATGACTTCGCCATCCTCATTCAATTTTTTTGTGAAAACACTTATAGTGTTGGTGACATTCTTGTCCTTTTGTCTTGAGACAAGTTCCAAAGTTTCATTCTTCTCAATTTGATCCAATTCCTCTTTTCCATAGCTTTTATAAAGGGATAGAAGGTAATTGCCCTTGTGGATAGTGGGGCAACACAACTTTATCGATGAAAATTTGGTTGCAAAAATGAAATTGGAAACAAAGGATTTTAAGGGCTTTACAATAGCCTTGGCTAAAGGGACCACTACCCGTTGCAGTAAAAAAATTTCACAACTACGCATAACCTTGGGGAAGCATCCAATCAAAGAAAATTTCTATGTTGTTGAGTTGGGACATACCAATGTAATTTTGGGTACCCCATGGTTGTACTCTTTGGGATGCTTCATCATAGACTTCCTAAAATTGGAAATTTGTTTTGAACAATGAACATAATGAGCAAGAAGTCTTTTTACAAGGGCTATCCAATGGATCATCTTTTTACAAGGGCTATCCAATGGATCACCAAGAATATTTTCATCCAAGAGGATGGAAAGGATATTTAGGCATGGACAAGGGGAATGGGCTGGCTAATGCATGATTCTTGTCAAATCCTCTTCCTAAGGCAAAACCACACATTGATATCCAACCAATCTTAAAGAAACGTAAGAAGGTATTTGATAACATTCCTTTGGGGCTTCCTCCAAAGAGAGGCTTTGAGCACACTATTGAATTGGAGGAAGGGGCAAAACCTGTTATTACCACACCCTACCACCATCCATGGAGTTACAAAGAAGAAATTGAGAAAGCCATACAAGAGTTGTTGGAAATGGGACATATACAACCTACCTCTGGTCATTTTGTTTCCTCCATTGTCCTAGTAGAAAAGAAAGATGCCACAATGAAAATGGACATTGATTATAGGGCACTTAATAAGAATACCATAAAAAACTATACCCTGTCTCTAGGGTTGATAAAGTAATTGATTAACTTCATGATGCACTATATTTCTCAAAATCAACCTACTTTCAAGACATCATCAAATATGTGTAAGAAAAGATGTTCCCAAAACAACTTTTAGATGCCAGTTTGGACACTTTGAATTTCTTGTCTTACCTTTTGGCCTAACAAACGCCCTTGCTACCTTCCAATCATGTATGAACCGCATTTTTAGAAAACAACTAAGATAATTTCTCTTAGTCTTCTTTGACAATATTTTAATCCATAGCAAAACTTGGGACCAACATTTAGGACACAGATGAAGTGCTGGAAATACGTGAACAACAGTTCTTATTTGCTAAGCTATCCAAGTGTGAATTTGGATTGGAGGAAATTCAATACCTAACCCACAAAATCAGTGCTCAAGGTGTCAACGTTGATAAGGAGAAGATTGAAGCCATAAGGAACTGGCTGAAACTAAGAACCTTTAGACATCTAAGGGAATTTTTTGGACTTTGCAGTTACTACCAAAGATTTGTCCAGGGTTTTTCAAAGTTGACCAGCCCCATTGACTGACCTAACCAAGAATGGTGCATTCTTCTGAAATGAAGAGGCACAACAAGCCTTAAGGAAGTAATGAGCTCCTGTCCCATTCTAGTGATCCCAAACTTTTCATTACCATTTGAGTTAGAATGTGATGGTTCTGGCGAAGGCATTGGAGCCGTATTAATGCAAAACAAACATCCTACAACCACAAAAGTAGGAAACTAAAGGAAACCAAAAGAAGCTATTCCATAAATGACAAGGAGATGCTATCAATCATGCATGCCTTAGCTAAATTTAGGCAATATCTAGTTTGTGGGAGGCTTGTTGTAAAAACCTACCATAATAGTAAGATTCTTCTTGAATCAAAAGGATTTAAATGATAGACAACAAAAATGGGTGAGTAAAATATATAATATCCCTTGCCAATTCTGATTTCAAACTGCTGATTAGAGGCTCAAGGAATATTGTCAAACACTTGTCTTGCAAAGAGGTTTGTTGTAAAAACCTACATAATAGTAAGATTCTTCTTGAATCAAAAGGATTGAAATGATAGACAACAAAAATGGGTGAGTAAAATATATAATATCCCTTGCCAATTCTGACCTCAAATTGCTGATTAGAGGCTCAAGGAATATTGTCAAACACTTGTCTCGCAAAGTCTTTACTTGCTGTTCTTTGTTTCAGTTTGTTTGGTTTTGTTTTGTTGATTACCAATGATGTCCAAATGCTTGAAAAAATTGTAAATTAGCTTAACCAACAGCAGGGATGCACTGCAAAACTTCTATGTTGGATTTCCAATGGCTTATAAAGATTGAAAATGATTGTACTGATTCCTACAGCCAATAAGCATTTCTACAAACACTTGGCATGCATACTAGTGATTCAATATAATCTGAAATGAATAACTACAGCAAGGCATTTCATCAAACAGTTATTGTGCAACCTTGCAACTCCTTATTCCAATTCAGGAAATTAACTTATTACAATGTCACTATGCCTTGAGGAATTAATTATTACAAACTGAAATGAACCTGGAAAAGAAATCACAGCTTGCTGGTAATTCCAAAAATGAAGTGCCACCTTGTGCAATAGTATGAATTAAGACGCCCAAGAAGACCAGGTGACAAGAACTCTCAATGCTAAAAAATGTGCCCTTTCAAGCACTCATGATCCCCTATTGACTCATGCGGCTGATATATATACTACGACTGCCAATAACAAGTCCATACGCTGGTTTCAAAGGCTGGTATTTATATTGCAAACCATTTAATTAAACCTGCTAACAATCTCAGAAATATCTGTGGATTCAAAACACTGAATTCCTCTCCAATAAGCTCAATCTTGGTCTCTGGATGAAGCCAAAGCATTTGGACAATTCGTTGGACATTTAACCAATTCAAAGTGCTGGTAAACTTGGTAAACTTAGAAGAATTCACAATTCTTCAAGCTGAAGTTCTAAAACCCTTGTTTCAATTTCCTCTCAACACAACAAATTATCCAATGCATAGAATAATGAATCCCTTTCTTCTCTTTGGCTTTTATAATATAATATGAAGTTCGATCCATAAATCTTCTCCCACAAGTCACTTTAATCACTTAAATTCATTTCTTTTTGATGCAAAGTTGACTTTATATTATAACATTAATGAAACATACTGTTTCAATGAGTATTAATTACTCATTACCCTCAAAATGACCCCACTTTATTATAAAGTCAATTTATAACTTTATAATATAACTCAAATAATTAAACATCATTAAAGGCCATTAAAATATTAATATCTCATTAAATACTCATTATTTTGGCAAGCCGTCGGAACCAAGGAGTCAACCATTGCATCCACTACGCATCCATCTGCCTTACTAAAAATAGTAAGGGTCCCTCTCAAACATCCACGGGCTTACTATAAATAGTAAGTCCCTCAAAACGGAACTAGAAACCTCTGAATAACCCAGCCTCAGAATATACACACAACCTAGAGAGGTAAACACCATCAACTGCCACCTGAAGAACTCCAGAACTCCCAAACTGGTCCCTCTAATTCACCATAGTAGCCTACAAGGGTCAAATGATAGACTAATCCCTCGAACTCTGATGCTTACGAAAAATGGGGACATTACAAAATACAAGCCTATGATTTTGACATTGAATACATGAAAGGGAAAAACAATGTTGTAGCAGATGCTCTTTTACAAAGACTACATCTATGCTCCATAACAAGCATCTCCACGGATTGGAAGAATACAATTATTGGCGAGTATGCCAAAGATCCACAAGCTAGTGACATCATAGAAGGGAACACACAAAATGAAGAATATAAGGTGGTGGAAGAACTCATCCTGCACAAAGATAGGATATACCTTGTACCAAGTTAAAAAATGAAGTTCATTCGAGAATACCATGACAACCCTTAGCTGGCAACCAAGGATATTGTAAAACTTATAAGAAAGTAAGGGAAATATACTCATGGAAAGGTTTCAAGAAAGATATCCTCAAGCATGTTCAAGAATGCCTGACTTGCCAAAGGAATAAAGTGGAAATAACCCATCTTGTGGGTCTCCTGCAACCAGTACCCATCCCTAATTGTTAAATTTCTATTAGATTTGACTGCAGAGGGAATTAATTATGTTATTTCTCACAAATTAATGATGACTGAAATACTTTATATATATATATATATATATATTGTCAAATAATTATATTCTGAATATATATAAGAGAACATATCAATTGTTATTTTGCACTTTCAAATTACTGTACTTGATTGTTATCGATATGCCTCTCATATATATATATATATATATATATATATATATATAGTGAAGAGAAGGCATGCCTATGAAGAGACATGCCTTCACGCAAACTAAGTTCGCGTGGAGACATGCCTCTCCATAGACATGCTCCTTCATAACACAAACTGATAATACCGGTATTAAATAAAACTGCTGTGCATAAATGATAATGCATAAACCGATATATGAATCGGTATTATTAACGATGCATAGACCGATGCTTAGTAATCGGTATTACTACCAATACATAGCACGATACTTAGTATCGATGTTTACTAGTAACCGATCCTTATTACTATAAAAACATCGACACTAATTATCGATGCTTGTTCATTGATACTATATGCAATTTGGTATATATATCAATCAGTCGATATATATAATCGACTCAGCATAATCGATACTTTAATCAATTCAATTTTATATATTATAATTTGATTGATTTTATTATGTATATATAGTGTATATCTCTCTCTCTCTCTATATATATATATATATAATAAAGAGGCACTCGAATATTATATATATATATTTATACATATTTATATATTGCTCAATTTCAATCATAATAATAATAATCATCATTTATATGTGTATATGATTTCATTGATTGGATTTCTCCAACCAAAGCTACAAATCATTTACACTAATAAATGTTGGGAAAGTGTCTCTATGGATTTCACAACTAGGCTTCCCAAAGTACAAGGCAAAGATTGCATATACGTAGTGGAAGATCATCTTGCTAAACTTTGCACACTTCATAGTGATATCCATCGATTATAGAGTGCCTCAAGTACCAAATGTTTTCTTCAAGGAAATTTTCAGATTACATGGCCTCCCTAGAAACATCATCAGTGATAGAGATAGCCAGTTCCATAGCCTATTTTGGCAAGAACTCTTCCAACTTGCTGGGATAGAACTCACACCGAGCGCAAGCTATCATCGCCAAATTGATGGACAAATGGAAATTGTGCACAAATGGGTGGAAGGATACTTAAGGAACTATGTAACATGACAAAAAAATGCATGGATCAAGTGGTTGCACCTTGGGGAATATTTTTATAATACCACCCACCATATGTTGATAGGAATGAGCCTCTTCAAGGGTATGGATACAAGGCAATCTCATTTGGAAGTTTGATCCAAAGACTTTGTGCAACAAAACATGGATATTTTGAATACACTCAAGGATAATCTACACCAAGCACAAAACTAGTAAAAGATATATGCTGATCAGAAAAGGATTGAAAGTATGTTTGAAGTTGGGGATTTATTTTTCCTGCACTTACAACCATACAAGTAGTCATCGATCAAGGCTAGTGGAGCCGAAAAACTCAAACCTCAATTTCATGGACCATAGAAGGTTTTGAGAAGGATAGGACAGGTAGCCTACGAATTGGAACTACCAGAAAACAATATGATCCGCAACATCTTTCATGTGTCCCGACTCAAAATGGTTTTAGGACAACATATTACTCCATGTCTGGAATTACCTCTGCTTGATGATGAAGGTAAGCTAATTCTGGAACCCGAAACCATTCTAAATGTATGAGTGAAGTGATTGAGGAACAAGTTGATTCTTGAGTATTTGGTTAAATGGAAGGATCTATCCACGGAAGACGCCACTTAGGAAGGAGTTGAAATCCTTGACCATCCAAATTTAAAATTGCTTGCGAACAGACAATCTTGGAAAGGCTGCAGACTGTCATGCCCCTGCCATGAAAAATATGTCAATGCCAACGAAAATTGCCTTATCTAAAAAACTTCACAATTTTCTGCAGGAACTAATATATTGAGCTAGTGATTATCATCATGAGAAAGATGAGAATGCAGCGATCATCTTCAATAAAAGAAACAAGTTAACTAAAGCAGTGATTCTATTATTTTATAAGGCAACTAATACAAACAGCAGTGATGATTAGTATAAAGGCAAACACTCTTATTATGTTTTAAACAGCGGTTAATACACGATTAGAATAATCAAAGGCACCTGAAGCAGAATCTAATAAATAAACAAGGCAGCAATTGGTTTTGAAGAAGAATCATTAAGAGATCGGGTTTGGAGAGGCATCATTAAGAAGGGTCATGACCATTCTTAAAGGTCAGATCGTACAAAGGTTGTCTCTCTTCATAGAGACAAAGGTATAAAATGTAGAAGGCTACATTGGGGGAGGACATCAAGGAAGATGAAAACAAGTCAGTATTGAGTGAAGAGATTGGCATTTCAGAATACAACCATATTTGGATATAGTAATATTGTGGTATGCATGAGAATATGTTTGATATGTATGCTTAGTGTATGCAATGTGGATACCGATAAATGTTATTATTTGTCTATACTCTTTAAGTTTAAATATCTCTTACCAAGATTTTAATAAACTTTGTAAGTTATTATGTTTCTTTAATTTAATAAATAAGTTTATCTATTCTTTATTCCCACAAGCAATCATACGGGAATAAAAGGAAATATGTTAGGGAGAGGTAGTAGACCAGTTTCCTCGAATTAAGCATGCCACTCCAAGTGATGGAATTGTATTAGTGGATATTCTTGCAACTTGTGGGCCAAGGGACGAGTTGTCTTAGTTGGATGTTGCACGCTCTTGGGCTTAATTGGGCTGAATAGTCTTCCTCAATGAATTGGGTTCCCTAGAATTAAGCAGGCCACCCCAAGCGATGGAATTGCATTAGTAGATATTCCTACCACTTGTGGGCCAAGGGGCGAGTTGTCTTAGTTGGATGCTGTGTGCTGTTGTGTTTAATTGGGCTGAACAAGTCTCTGGGCAACCTTTGTGGTTTTCCTCTCTACGCCCTACTATGATGAATTATGGGAAATGAAGCTATTGATGGTTTGGTTCCTAAAGTTCAACGACTATTGTATGATTTTTTAAATTATTTAAATAGAATAAGATGATTATTGATATATATGCGCTCATATTTGTTGTTGGATCCCTAACCCTAATAGAGATATTTGGTCTTATGAATTAGATTTCAAATATTGTCTAACATGATTGCAAGATCTAAAACAACATTATCTTCATAAAGACGTTTTATTGGTAAAGATATATTTTTGACTATATTATGTTTCTTATTTTAATTGTACTTGTGATTATAGGGCAAGATTTAGATCATCCCAATAGGGGACATTACACACTCAAAGGACTCCCATCCATAAAACTCAAGGGACACATTTGCCAATGCCCCCATGCGGTCTCATGAAATTGTAATTTAATATTTAATTGTCCTTTTGTTAATGAAACTAAATGGACAATAATAAATATTAAATCAATTATTCCATCTATGCTTGTCCGATTAACCCATAGAAACATAAAATGGGAAAATATTTGTCAATCCAAACTATAACAAAAAGGACATGACAGATTATTCAATACCAAGTTAAAATCTTTGATACAAATGAAATTGAATGGTCCTTGTGTCATGTCCCCATTTCCAGAGTGACTTCAGTATTTTGTGTGGTTAGCCTATTAGCCATTCCCGTAGGCTAATCCAGTTGGATAAGGAATGTTTTGCTACTATTGGATACATTTTTATAGTTTTGACCTATGGAGAAATAAGGGAAAATAATATTATTTTTGTTGGCCAAGGAGAAATAAATAATATTATTTTGAGCTTCTAAAGTAATATTATTAAATAAAGTCACTTTTTGTTATAAAATGATATTATAAAAAGATAAAGTGACTTGAAATATAAAACAATTAAATAAAGTCTTTAAGTGACTTTATTTGGAGAAAATAAAGTGAAAAGGTGATTTTATTAAAATATTATTTTTTCCTAGACTTGGGCGGCCCACTTGAGGAAGAGAAAAATTTATTAAAAATAATATAATGGGATTTGAAGTCCACCTCTTGTGGAAAAATGGTTATAAAGGGGTCAGCCATCATTTGGAAAAGTCATCTTATGAGCATTTGAAAATATTGATATTTCTCCATTGTTGCTGGACTGACTGTAGCAGCCTAATCCGAGGACGAAACCCTTGGATTTTAGAAGTTGGACGAAACCCCAGTACTTCTAGTGAGACGGGTTCACTTAGGAAGTTAGGATTCACCATTGAGCAGATTGGCACCATTTTCGATCAAGTTTTGAAGATTTTCAGCTAGGGTTTGAAGGACTTTTCTAAGGACATATTGTAGATTGGAAGTCATAGCCATTATATTAAGTTTTCCCGCTAGGGCGATTTGGTTCCAGAGTGCATTTGAAGCTTTTTGATGGTGGTTCCAGCATTGAAGGGATTTCCTATTAATTTATATGATTTTTCCAAGTTGGACGACTAGGGTTTCAATTTCAGTTGCAGTCTGATTTTGGGTCTATTTCAGTCATTATCTAGTGACAATTTTGGCATTCTTTCCATAAGGGATTCAAGTCAAGCCTTACCACCAGCCTATTAACCTAAGGCGACATCACTAGAGACCAGTTTGGTCTCATTTTTGCTTTAGAATTTGTTACCAGACTTCTATCAGATCAATACAGTTCCATAGTCCAAACAACATCAAGTGCATCCCTTTCAAGCTGATACTCTTCCGGGTATGGAGTAGAATGAATTATTTGATGTAATGTATTAGTTTGGAAGTTGTTTTAGATCATCACAAGGTTCTGTATTATGTTTTATCAGACCTGATTTTATTAAAATAAAGGATCTAATTTTGAAGTTTTAGGGTGCTCTTGTTTATGTTACATTGTCCTTTATTTTCTTTATGCCTCGTTATCATTTGGTATCTCAAATTATCAATCAAACATCAAACAAAACTCAGAAAACACAAAAATCAGACCTTGCCAGTCAACTGTTTGACAAAATGTTAAGAGGTTAAAACTGAAGATTCAGGGCAGAACTAGGTAGGGTTCTTACAATGGTATCAGTGCCAGGACCCTGCCAGCTTGAAGGGTAAATTCTATGCATCCTTTTGGAGGTGGTTAATAAAGATATTACTTCCGCAGAAGACCAGGTCAGCAAGAGGAGGTTCCAAATTAGAATACAGATCAGATTGATATGGCAGATTGAAGATGTGAAAATCCTTAAGGAGGCATGGCCAACCAGCTTAATAATTTCTTGACTACATTTGCCCAACAACAGCAGCAAGTGCTACAACAATTACAGGATCATATGGTGGCAGCCATAGGACAGATTAGATTGGATCATTCTCGGTCAAGAAGTGAGAGTAGTGGAAGGTACAATAATGCAAGGAGAGCAACCACACGTAATAATAGACCAGCTGCTACAGACTTGGACATACCTCTTCGTCCGACTTTTATACCAAAAAGAGAAGAACAATCGTCAGAAGAAGAAGAGGGAGAAGAAACCGAACTCACTGATGATATCATGGTTGCTTATGATGAGTACCAAATGCTTCCAGAAGAGGTTAGATCAGCCCTTAAACTGAACCAATTCATGAATCAAAGGAGGGAAAAGATGAAGAACAAGAAGGTGAAGAAAGCAAAGAAAGAACACAAGGAATTCAAAGATGCATTGAACAAGGTTCCCTTACCCAACTTTGATGACAGCGGTAAAATAAGTGTGAGAGCTTGGATACATAAGCTAGACACTTTCCTTACACTCAAGCCAATGAGTGAGGAAAAGGCCATACAGTTTGTTATCATGCACTTGGAGGGTGTAGCCTATGATTGGTGGCACCATGGACTTGTTTCACAACGCCATAACATGATCACTTCCTATGACGAGTTTGTTGTCGGGTAGAATGTAAGTACGTGTCGGTTGGGAATTAGTTATGACCGGAGGCTAGGGAGTTGGCGCACGATTACCAACCGTCGCATCCCTTCGGTCCTTTATATTCTTGTACTACCTTCAGGTAAAGGATCATGTGGTAAGCACGAACAATGTTGTAATCATTTGACTTGAATGAATGAGAATACTTGTCATTTACTTTATATATATATCATGTTCTGTGTATTCTGCAAGTAGGCTAGGTTACCCCAGTGGGTAAACATTTGGCGCCGCTGCCTAGACGAACGCGGGAAGAAGAGAACCGAATGGCGTACGGACACGATGGGGTTATCCGTTGATGAAATCAATCTCGAGGCGGACAACGCACGAACATAGTTGTACGAAGGCGAAGTCAACTAGACACGAGAGTTCAGGATCCTCTTCCAGGCTGCAACAGAAACCTACGTCCGTCGGGAGGCCTACGAAGCGGAAGTTCCACAAAGTGCAGTGTGGTCGGCAATTGAAGCGAATCCCGCAGCCAACCGCTTGCTAAACCACCTTCCACGCCTGTTGGCACAAGTAACACTTGCACAACCTGCCGGACGGGAGGAGACTGCTCGAGAGGAACGTCGTTAGGAAATCCTCTACGCATATGAGGCACGGGAACAACTTTGTCGCCAGGAGGAAGGCGATGGCACCCGGAGGAGACTCTGAGATGTGAGGACAGCAGAGGGAAGGACACAAAAATAAAACAATTGTAATGCAAGTCATTTCAATGACAATGATTGTAAATAAAACATGAATAAATAAAAGTGTCCTTTTGTTTCAAGAAATTCTATGTTGATTATTGACGTGAAGAAAAAACATTGATGCCCAATCAATTAAATAAGAATAGGTATTTAGAGAAGGATCCCGAGGAAGAACAAGCTATTAGGAAAACAATACTTGATAAACAGCAAGCCGAGTGAAGGGAGAGGTTCAAGAGACGTGCCGAAAGAATACCGGAGGGGGTAAGTGAAGGCAACGGTCTGGAGGAACTTAACTAGGAGGACGGTGACAGTGACAACGAGGACTTGTTAAAAGAAACAACAAGCTTGTTCGGGACCCTAACGTTAACCCTAAGGACAGAAGTCCGCAAGAAGGCGGAAGAGGAAGCCAAACAGAGGGAGTGAAGGGGTGGAGTTGCCGCAGAAAGTGTTGAAGTGACAGAAAGGCACGAGGTCCACACCACTCCGAGTAGTTCGGAAACATCAGTTAACCCGAAATCGACACCGGTTTAGCTTGCCGTACAACCAACACAGCAGACACTGGTTCAGCCTGCCGTACAACCAGTGCAGCAGACACTTTCAGAAACCCAAACGCATCAAGGAGCACACACCAACCGTCCACCACCAAGGACGAATATGGCCGGTAACAAGGAGAAGTTACCCAAGTTCCACGGGGATGGAAAAGAAGATCCCCTTCGGCATTGCCGCACGTGTCAAACAATATGGTCCGCGAATGGAGTCGCCGACCACGACGAATGGATGAGACAGTTTTTGGCAACCCTCCGAGGGGTAGCAATTGACTGGTATTCTGACCTAGACAAAACCGAAGTGACTACGTGGGACTTGTTAAAGAAAGCATTCGAAAAGGAGTTTCGGCTCCTCCGCGGCGACAATGAAATTGTCTCGGAAATATATGGGATGAAACAAGGGAAAAAAGAGACCGTGCGGACTTACGGCCGCCGGCTAAAAGAACTCGTGGGCAAAATGGAGAGTCAGCCAGCCGACGGCTTGAAGAAGAGATGGTTTGTCGAAGGGCTACAATCAAACCTCCGGAGGAAAATGAAGATAGTTCCTCCAACTGTTGAAATATGTTCGTTCGTGTTTACTAAAACGACATAAACAATTATTATATATATATATATATGATGAGATATAGAATATATATTAAATTAAATATATAATATATATTAATATAATATATCAAAC
>MU227139.1:79666-92152 GCA_018584345.1 Thuja plicata
TTATTGGTTGCTGAAGTATAACCAATCCTTCTTCCATACTGTCTGCCTGTTACTAGAGGAAGAAGTAATTCTGAAATTGTTCATGCACACTGAGGGTGCGAATTTATTTGGGAGAGTGATTCATGTTTGCTGGAATGGCATCATCGAATTATTAATTCAATTGAAGATAGTTAGCGTTTGGAAGAGAAGAGACAGCAGATTTCAAATACAAGTGTTGTTGGCTGTGAATCGAATTTCATTATTGGTGGGCGATATACATTCTTCCCAGCCGGCAGATTTTGGCGAATAAGAAATTCAAACTGTCGTGAGTTTGCTCTAGGGCAGCTTTGTAAGTGGATGGAGACGGCATTGCTGGTGGAAGCAAACTGCAGTCACATACCAATCAATGTGTAGAGGCTGCGTACAATGTCCGGACTTTGTGGACAAAGGGAAACAACTCGCGGCTAGCATGCAGAGCCGTTAACATGATTGTGCAGCCCGCTGCCAGCTAGCAAGGAGGAAAGTTAGTGGAGGCATTAATATATGCCAAGGAAGCATTTCGATTCAAGTCCACTGCAAACGAAATGGTATTTTTTAGATGTACTCAATCAGTAGTTGGTTTTAAGATTTTGCTAAGTCATTTGGTATTGGCATTATTTAATTTCAGAATTTTATTTTGCAAAATACAAAAGTATATTCTGATTTGTCCAAGGGAGTTAACAAAGGCTTATAAGCCTAAGACTTTGGATGAGGCCATAGAGCTTGCAATTGACTTGGACACCACCCTTACATCATTTCAGCTATCCATGAAAACTTCTAAGAGTTTCAAATCAAATCAGAAATTTTCTAATCAGCTTAAGCATACACCTCCTAGGATGGACATGGAGACACACAATGAGTTGAGGAGGAAACTTTGCTTTTCATGCAAAAAACTGTGGGAGCCCGGTCATAGATGCCTTGGCAAAGGCAAGGCACATCTTACTGAGGTCACTTCTGATGTGGATGATGAGGAGTTCAGGACACTAGTTCAGATAGTGATGGAGATCATGAGGAGCAACCTCATATTTGGGATGAAACAACCCATACTAATGATTCAGAGCATGTCAATATTGCTACACTTTCAGGTGTTCCGAGGTATCATTCCTTTTGTGTGAAAGGACATCTTAATGGGTAGCGTGTGGTATGCTTGATTGATAGTTGAGCCACACATAACTTTATTGATGAGGGCTTTGTGGCAAAAACAGGACTTCATGTTGAGGATTTCCTGGGGTTTAATGTGACAATTGTCGATGGATTTACTATGAGTTACACTAGGAAGGTATCACAACTCAACATTCAGATGAATGATTATACCTTGACAAATGATTTTTATGTGCTCGGCCTTGGTGAGATTGATGTGGTTTTGGGCATTTAGTGGTTATATTCACTTGGGAGATATAGCCAGGACTTTCAGCGGATGGAGTTATAGTTCTTTTCAGATGGGAAGAAGGTTGTGCTTAAGGCTTTATCTGATGGTAAGCCTAGGGTTGTTTCAGCTAGGAGGATGGAGACTTTATTTAGGCATGATGATGTGGCATGGGTAGCTCAGTGTTTCGTCTCATTTAAGATTCCTAATGGTGGCAAACCTCAACATCACGTGGACATTCAGAGGTGCTAGAGTTTTAGGTGACTCTACAACACCCCCAGGATCAAATGAAAGACCAATATAACTTCCAGAAGAGAATGACAAGACAATTGCATTAAGATGCAAGAATGATATTATTGATAATGGACATGAATAAAATGTACATAATGAGCCTGCTTGTATAGGCAAGGCAATAAGAGATAATAATAATGAGTAGATATCTTATCATCTATACAAGGTGGAATCACATGTTGACAAAAGGTGGATCATCCCCCATTATGCAATGATGTATGTGCAACATGTGCAAGATGATAACGTGATACATGCACTAAAGGTGGATCTCACACATAAAGTGGAGTGTGATAACAACTATCACCACCTAAAGTGGAATTTCTTCTACACCATGTGCAAATATAGGTGCAAACTCCTTGGTGTCTCGTATGCAAACTACTATGCAATGCATTATTCTAAGTAAGCTTAAGTAAAGTGTAATTAGGAAAATTTAATTACACCAACATCCCCTCTTAAGTGCAAATTAGGGGAATGCACTTAAACTCACAATATAAGATGGGTCTCGGTTACTAGGCCATGTTAGGTACCCATGTACAATGTGCAATGCAATGAAATAAATCTCTCATAAAGCAGAGAAAAGGAGAAAACCTCATGGGACAAAGCTCCCCTCTAAAAAGAGAGAAAAAACACACAAGATGCATGGATGGTTGGAGGACTCAAGACCCCCCAAGGACTACATACATCAAGTATATACAATAGATTATCCCCCCATAGGAGGGAAAGTAGGAGATATGATACTCCCCCCCATAATGAAGAAGCTCCAATGTTGATGAAGTGTACCTGCAAAAAAAAAGATAATCCAATGCCTACAAGCAGTTCATGTCTCCCCTTACGAAGAAGAAATACCAAGTATAAATGTAGAAATGCTTCCCATTCTGGATAGGAACTAGGAAGTGAAATAAATATATGTAGTATGATGATGTTGTTTTAGAAATCTGCTCATGTGTCGCCATGTCCTTGGATGATGAAGATGCCACAAACCAACCAGGAACAAACCCAATCATAATAGAAGGTGACAAACAAGGAACCAATGGAAACTGATTTTGAACAAGCTCAAAAGACAAATATGAAGTGACAACATTGTTGCCACAACTATCATCAAATATGAATGATGTCTCTGAAAATTGAATGGGAGTCTCCAAGGTCGAAGAATTCATCACATAACCATGATCAACTTGAACCAATCAATGTGACGTATCAAGTGAAGGAGAAGAATCAAGAATGCCAATCTCCAAAGAAGGTGAAGAAGTATCTCCAACCCCAACTGTGATGAAGTTGTCATCAAAGAGAAGAGAAACACCCTCAAGTATGTCACCCAAATCTGCAATATGAGACTCAACAAACAATGCTGAAATGTCATCTAAGTAGTCATCCCACATTGCAAAATCTGAAGCACTATGATCATCTTGCTGATTAGTAGAACTCATCTCCAAAGAAGCAGGAGGTGGAGGAGTAGGAAGCTCAATGCTTGTCTCAAGAACACAATGATTCAAGTGTCCAAAATTCTCCTCACATACATAATTCACCCTTAGTAGAAGGGTGGGTACACCATGAACATCATCATCATCATCAACAAAATGTGAAAAGGAATACAAGCGTGATGCATGATCAACAACTCCCATAGCTATGACATTTCTAGTCTCCATGTCCCTAATGTAGACATAATCGGGAGTGAACTCAACAATTTTACCTTGTGCCCCATGAGTAATTTGATAAATAGAAAGGAGATTAGTGGTGAAGGATGGTACACAAAGAACACCATTAAATGTCCCCTCTCCCATATCAATAGAACCCTTCCCACAAACCTTCATGTATGTGTTGTTACCCATCAATATATGAGGAGAATTACAAGGCTCTCAATAGAATAGAAAATATCCATAGAAGATGCCATATGATGTGAAGCACCTGAATCAAGAAGCCATTTACGTTGCTTAGGATGTGTAGAAGCCATGACTGCTTGACCTTTACCTTCATCCTTGGTTGATGATGTAGATGGAGAAGCTGCCAAATGTGTAGAAGGAGACACTGATGAGGGAAACTTAATATTGTTCTTTTGAAGAATGTGAGTAAGCTCATCAATCTTCTTATTGAAACATTTATGCTCATCATGTCCTTTCTTTTTACAATATGCACATTTTACCTTTTTGTAGATGATTCCTCTCTTGAAGAGGACTTGGACCAGAAGTATGCTGTGAAGGAGAATCATCACCTTTTCCATGATGCTTAGGATCCTTATAATTCTTCTTTCCTTTGCCATTGGAATCCTTTGGAGTGGAGTCATTTGCAAGCAATGCACGAGGCTTTGAAGGCTTCAATTGACCCATGTGTGCCAACTTTGCTTGTTCCCTTGTGAGTTGAGCTGCAAATTCGTCAAGAGAAGACATTTTGTATGCACTACCAAGAGCATCCATAGTAGCATAGAATGTAGAAAAAACAATTGAATATTCAAGACCTAGCTTGGAAAGAATAGATAAGATCAATTGTTCATCCTCTTTAGTAATCCCACAATTAGAAAGCTCCAATCTAATAGAATTGAACTTAGAGAAAAAGTCTTGAAATTGTCAAAATCACTAGGATTTAGACTTATTAGCTCATTCTCCAATCTGAATTTTCTCATTCTATCTGGCTTTCCAAAAAGTCCCTCCATGGTAGTCCAAACATCATGAGGATGTGTGCAAGATGCAATTTGATATCTCAAATCTGGAGAGATGGATAATCTAAGAGTGCCAAGAGCTTTATCCCTTTGGTCAAACCATTTTCTCCTTTGTGCAACACCTATGGCTGGTTCTGGATCCTGACCAAAAATGATTCTATGATATCCCACATGCAATAAGTGATCTCTATTGACTTTTTCCATTCATTATAGTTATATTGAGTGAGGAGTACAACTTTTGGCAAGTCCATAATATGACCAAAGAATGACAAAAAACAACTGATAACTCCTACAAATCACTAATACAAATTAGAAAACTGAAATCCAAGGATCAATCAAGTGCCTATATAGGCCCAATGTTAAGATGTGATCTGATTTGGAATAGAGGAAATTTTTATTTTTCTTTCTTATTTCCTTGATGTATGTAGTGAAACTATAGTGTACTAGTGTTAGAATAATATTCTAAACTTCTATGAGATTGCCTATATGATGATAATGTAGATCTAATAGAAAACTATGAACTTCAAATACAATAATGATAATACTTCTTTTCTTGAGAATACTTGATATGGATCTCTATTGTAACTTGTATTAATACTTGTCAATTTCTGTATTTTCCAAGTTACTCTTTTAATGTGTATATATATGATATAATGGGACATGTCTCCCGTAGGGACATGCCTCTACATGAACTTTGTTCATGTAGAGACATGTCTCTTGATAATTATTTTAATCATTCATTTGTTACCGATAACATATACCATTGAATCTAATCAATAATGATCAATTTACAACTTAATAACGATGATGGAAGATAATCGATATAGTAATCGACTCACATATAATATATGACAGCGGCAGTCGATATGGGTATCGATTGTGATAACCATAGTTGATACCGACTGTGATCATCACAGTCGATACCAATATCGATGTTCATAATATATATATTGATACCTAATGATGTGTATTGGTGCAGGGCACCCTGACAAAGACATGCAAAGGGGTCACATGGATGGCTCATGAAGATTGAATGATCTAAAAGATCAAAATATGAATGTAATCTGACTTGAAGTTAATTTTGTGTATGTGATGTAATTGGATGTAACAAGCCTAAATCTTTAAAGGCATGAATTGATGTAATAGGAGTTGAATGCATAGGATGGCATAGTAGGCCTTAAAGGCTAAAGGTTAGGTCTTAGAGTAGAATAGTGGACTTAATGTTGTGTTAAGTTCCTACATGGACAATTTTTTGAAGTTCTAGAATCTAGAGAGTCAATTAAATAAGTTTAGTGTTTAAAGATTTGAAATGTAACGGTTAGATTCCTCATGGAGGGAAAAGTCTAAAAATAGACTATCTTGCATGTTGAGGAATCCCAATCGATGGGGATCAGTTATGGGAGTTATTTCAGGTCTATGTAAGCTTTGGAAGAGAGAAGAACACGAGAAGTTGGGAGAGGTAGTGATAGAGGTTTCAGATTTGTACGGACTGTATGTTGTTAAACCAGTAAAAGTTGATTTCTTGCAAGTTTTGAAGCCTTCTTGATGTTGTATCAATCCATAAGCTTGGTTATGGTTGCATGATGGTTTTTAGACCATACTAGATCAGATCCAAGCCACTGTAACTCTGTTTTGTTGTCTTAGTGTTGACTGTCCTGTAGGAACACACAAATTTGTTTTGTTTCTCACTATGGACTTGTAAGATCCATCCCCTTTTTGTACATATTGTAAGTTGGGGATGGATCCACACTTGTAAGATACCTTCCTAACATGAATAATGCAGGATTGAAGGTTGTTTGCAGAGAGCAAGAGGAGATGATTGAGTTGGGACAGTGTTGAAGGGTTATGTGCATGGTGCATGGTTATTGCAGCAGAGGATCTAGCCATTGGAGGGGGTGATTTTGTGTTTGAATCCATTAAAGGATGGTCCAAGGATGGTGAATCATCCATTTATTTGATGATATGGTGTTGGCAGGTCGTACATTGACCAAGCCCTAGATTTTAGGGGCTTTGAGGAGCAAATTAGGGCTTTTGCATCTAGAGAGGTCTTAGAATCAAAGTGGTTATAGAATCCTTGGTTTGAGGTCATTTGATGACTCTGTTGAAAGTCTCAAGGTCTGGTGACAAGAACTGATAGTAGTTGCTTTGGAAAAGTGGTCGAATTAGCCCTCCTAGTTCAGGGACAGTGGCAGATTTGAATGGGTTGATCCAAAACACCAGGGTCTGGTTTTGGAATATGTTAACAAACTTGAAAAAGGGTATTCCAATATGTAATTTGTTTTAAGAGTTGTTTGGGAAAAGTTTGAGAAAAGTTTAAAAACCCTTTCTGTTGTACTACTAGGACAGTGCAAGACTGGACAGTTTAGGGGAAAGAGACAAAATGTCTACATGGAAGAGCTTGTAACTTAGCATAAAGGTGAAACAAATGTATTGGGATCCTTAGAGGGTTTAGGGTCACCATTGGGAGCATAGTTGATGGTTGTGGTTGCAGAAGCCTATTGGATGAAGGGTGCATGACATGGAGTTGGAGCATGATTTAATGGTTTGAGTATGAAGGAGTGGATGAACTCAAGGTGTGGAGTCTAGTTGAGTCTAATGTGACTGAAGTTGACCTCTGATAGGTCCATGGAGTAGGATGGGTTCAGAAGTGATCTTAGAATGAAGATTGAAGGAGTTGTTGCCAAGAAACAAGGAAAGAGTTATGAAACCATGAAGAAATGTTATTCACCACTAGCCTCTGCACCAAGTAGTATCAGGGCATAGAAGATTCTTTGGGAGAGAAGAGTTGGAAGAGACAATCTGAGATTTTGAAAACCTAGAATCGTTTGTTGAACCCTTAGAGTTGAATTATCCTTTGAGAGCGTTCCAAAGTGGTGATTCAAAGTTGAATGGATCTTAGATTGTAGAGGAGGTCAAAGATTGCTGATTGAAGGATAGGAAGGTTCAGCCATCATGAATGAAGATTTGGGTAGAAGAGAGATTCATGGGCATTCACAATTCAGAACACAATGCAAATGTATGGGTAAGGTATGCAAAATGGTCATTTCTAGTGGTTCATTTTTCAATTTTGTTTCAGTTGAGATGGTTGACTAGTTGAGTTTACATCAAATAGTGCATAGCAGACCTTACAAGGTACAGGGGCTACATGTTGAAAGCCAAGTTGAAGTGATAAAGCAAGCATATGTTCACTTTAACATTGGACCATATAAGGATGTTGTCTCGTGTGATATTATTCCATTGGTAGGATGCCATTTGATCCTTGGGAGGGCATGGCAAGTGGAGAAACGTACCCTATATGATGGAGCAATGAACAACTATACCTTCATGCATGATAGAAAGAAAATGATATTGAAATCTTTGAAGGAAGATGAAGCATCATGGAAGATGCCAACAAGTTTCTTGTTTGAAAAAGTTGAGTTCCTAAGACAAAGGGAACAAGACGAGGATAATGTGAGAGGCAGGGTAGGAGCTAGTGCTTTGGAGCAGCAGGCCTATGATGGGGCAGTGAGAGAGGTGGATCAGACCAAGATCCTAGAGGACAGATTAGATGGTGTGAATGGTTCATGTGAAGGACCAAAAGAACAAGCAGATATGCATGTGAAGATAAAGCAAGAGTAGTCAGAGTATGAGGATACTCATGAAGATGACAGGATTGAGAAGAAGATAGGGATGTGTGGGCCTAGAGAAGAAAGGGCTCATGAATTTGAGATGACAGAGGTTAAGAAGGAAGTTGTTGATGAAGTGGTTGAGTGTATGGATGAAGGAATCCAGGTTGGGACAGTCAAGTGCCCATTAAAGATTACTTTTGAAAAGAGAGAGGACAGGACTATGAAGAAATCCATTGATGAAGTGTTTGCATGCCAAAGAGGATGGCATTGGGATGATGAGTTGAAGGAGGTCTCAAAGATGACAGGGGCCTTAGAGAGTGAAGAGTCAAAGCTCTTAAAGACAACATTGAAGGAGGAAGCCGCAAGTTGGCATAAGGAGATGGAGAGGAAAGTTGTGTGGCCTGTCAAAAGGCTTCTTGCAGAGAGGAAACTACTGTAGAAAGAACTCACTGAGAGGGTTCATGGAGTTGGTTGTGGGATACCAATACAAACTACTGCAGACAACAAGGAGACAAGTGGTCAAAGTCTTGAAGACAAGACAGATTTGTGGGATGAGTTGGATGCCATAGTTAAAGAATTAAAGAATGGCAAAGGAAGGGTGGTGTAGTGGAAGAATGCCTAGGACAGGGGCATGAAGATGTAAGAGCAAATGGTCATGAAGAGACCTTAGTGACTGAAGTGTCTACAAATGTGGAGATCTCACAAGGAGTGTGTGAGCAGGAAGATGAAGTGTGGAACCAAATGAAGGGAGGAGTGGAGTACCAAACATATGTTTTGGTGAATAAGAAAGATTTGACATGATTGCAGGGATATCTTATTGTTGATCTTGTGAATAATGATGTTGCAAACATCTATGGGACCATAGATATGATGGTTGAAAGAGTTAGTGCTTGGAATGGGCACATAGTGATTGATTGCAGGTGCATGAAGCAAAAGGACAGAGGATACATTTATGCTGCAGGTCCTCAACAAGCAGTAACTAAAGACTGGAGGAAAGAAACTCACCAATCCAAGGGACTTGGATTGATTTGATCCTTGGGAGTATGGTGCAGGGCACCCTAACAAAGACATGCAAAGGGGTCACATGGATGGCTCATGAAGACTAAATGATCTAAAAGATCAAAACATGAATGTAATCTGACTTGAAGTTAATTGTGTATGTGATGTAATTGGATGTAACAAGCCTAAATCTTTAAAGGCATGAATTGATGTAATAGGAGTTGAATGCATAGGATGACATAGTAGGCCTAAAAGGCTAAAGGTTAGGTCTTAGAGTAGAATAGTGGACTTAATGTTGTGTTAACGTCCTACATGGACAAATTTTTGAAGTTCTAGAATCTAGAGAGTCAATTAAATAAGTTTAGTGTTTAAAGATTTGAATATGTAACGGTTAGATTCCTCATGGAGGGAAAAGTCTAAAAATAGACTATCTTGCATGTTGAGGAATCCCAATCAATGGGGATCAGTTATGGGAGTTATTTCATGTCTATGTAAGCTTTGGAAGAGAGAAGAACATGAGAAGTTGGGAGAGGTAGTGATAGAGGTTTTAGATTTGTACGGACTGTATGTTGTTAAAGCAATAACAGTTGATTTCTTGCAAGTTTTGAAGCCTTCTTGATGCGGTATCAATCCATAAGCTTGGTTATGGTTGCATGATGATTTTTAGAGCATATTAGATCAAATCCAAGCCACTATAACTCTGTTTTGTTGTCTAGTGTTGACTGTCCTGTAGGATCACACAAATTTGTTTTGTTTCTCACTATGGACTTGTAAGATCCATCACCTTTTTGTACATACTATAACTTGGGGATGGATCCACACTTGTAAGATACCTTTGTAACATGAATAATGCAGGATTGAAGGTTGTTTGCAGAGAGCAAGAGGAGATGATTGAGTTGGGACAGTGTTGAAGGGTTATGTGCATGGTGCATGGTTATTGCAGCAGAGGATCTAGCCATGTGGAGGGGGTGATTTTGTGTTTGAATCCACTAAAGGATGGTCCAAGGATGGTGAATCATCCATTTATTTGATGATATGGTGTTGGGAGGTCGTACATTGACCAAGCCCTAGATTTTAGGGGTTTTGAGGAGCAAATTAGGGCTTTTGCATCAAGAGAGGTCTTAGAACCAAATTGGTTATAGAATCCTTGGTTTGAGGTCATTTGATGACTCTGTTGAAAGTCTCAAGGTCTGGTGACAAGAATTGATAGTAGTTGCTATGGAAAAGTGGTTGAATTAGCCCTCCTAGTTCAGGGACAATGGCAGATTTGAGTGGGTTGGTCCAAAACACTAGGGTCTGGTTTTGGAATATGTTAACAAACTTGAAAAAGGGTATTCCAATATGTAATTTGTTTTAAGAGTTGTTTGGGAAAAGTTTGAGAAAAGATTTAAAAACCCTCGCTGCTGTACTACTAGGACAATGCAAGACTGGACAGTTTAGGGGAAAGAGACAGAATGTCTACATGGAAGAGCTTGTAACTTAGCATAAAGGTGAAACAAATGTATTGGGATCCTTAGAGGGTTTAGGGTCACCATTTGGAGCATAGTTGATGGTTGTGGTTGTAGAAGCCTATTGGATGAAGGGTGCATGACATGGAGTGGGAGCATGATTGAATGGTTTGAGTATGGAGTGGATGAACTCAAGGTGTGGAGTCTAGTGGAGTCTAATGGCTAATAGTAGTTATCGACTGTGATAACCACAGTCCATGTTGACTATGATCATCACAGTCGATACCGACTATGCCTTTATTGATTCTTGCATTTCCCTTTGTTGGTTTCATTGATTATTAAGTTGATTCTCATATTCAACATTATAGTCGATGTCACACATGAACTCTTGTTTAGTGTATTATCATCATTATATATATATATATGACAATTATTTATGAGTATATGTGTATATATATATATATATATAATATGTATATGTATAATATATCTCTCATATATATATATATATTATGTATATATAATATATATGTCATCGCAATGATTGTCATCAATATTAATAATGCTTCATGATAATAGAGGATAGATATCAAATGTTTAAGGCCGATAGGCCACTCAAACATTTGATTTCATCGATTGGAATCATCCGATCAAAGCTACAATCATTAACACCCAAAATGACCTATTGCTGAAAGTGATATGTCCACTCCAAATCAGTACAATTTGATAGCAAATTTGGAAATTAGATGAAAAATAATGCACTTTCAAAAAAAATTGCACCTAAAAAGGAGTTCGTATGAGCCAAAATGAGGCCTTGGAAGTTGCAAAAAACGGGATTAGTGATTTTCAGAAAAATTCAGGCATAGAGATTTGAAACCACCTGCACCACTGTGTAGAGCATGAAATTCTACCCCATAACAAAAAATATTGTTCGAAAAAAAGAGTCCAAATGGCTGAGATATCACTGTTTGAAAATCGCTCGCGTGATTATTTTTTCTGTATCGCCGTTGCCGCACCTCCAAATTTTAAATGGCTCTAGATTTCGCCTCCGGTGTTCGATTTGGATGAAACAAAAGTCAATTTAGGGGTTTTTGACCTCCTTAATATAGATGCCAACTTCTGATTTGCACTAGCAAGCTCCAATATTGACTTGCAATAGAAAGCCACAAAATGCAAATCCCAAATTGCACCAAAATTCTCTCCAAATAGGTTATATGCAATGGTGATGCCCAAATAGCCTTATTCTGCACCCACAATAGAATCAAGCCAAATATGCTACTCTTGAGGAGTCTTCACACCTTGAGAGCTCTGATACCATGTTAGAGTTTTAGGTGACTCTACAACACCCTAGGATCAAATGAAAGACCAGGATAACTTCCACAAGAGAATGACAAGACAATTGCATTAAGATGCAAGAATGATATTATCGATAATGGACATGATTAAAATGTACATAATGAGCCTGCTTATATAGGCAAGGCAATAAGAGACAATGATAAGGAGTAGATAACCTATCACCTATACAGGGTAGAATCACATGGTTCACCGAAGGTGGATCATCCTCCATTATGCAATGAAGTATGTGCATCATGCGGAGGATGATAATGTGATACATGCACTAAAGGTGGATCTCACACATAAAGTGGAATGTGATAACAACTATCACCACCTAAAGTGGAATTTCTCCTACACCATGTGCAAATATAGGTGCTAACTCCTAGGTGGCGCGTATGCAAACTACTATGCAATGCATTATCCTAAGTAAGCTTAAGTAAAGTGTAATTAGGAAAAATTAATTACATCAACAAGAAGGTTCTAGATAGACACAACTTGGTCTTTGGGGACATTCCCCCAGGATTACCATTGGATCCTGGATTTGAGCATGTCATTGAGTTAGAGGAAGGTTCCAAGCCCGTAATTACTACTCCAGACTGTCATCCTTGTCACCTTAAGGAAGTAATTGAAAAGACGATTAATGTAATGTCCCCTTTTTGGGACATTATAAATTTGTGTTGCCGGTTCACTTCGCCTAGGTTTCAGGGGCGAAAAGGTTCTTTATGGGGTTCAGTTCGAGATTTGGCCTAGACAGTTCCAGTTTCAGAC
>MU227139.1:98068-117617 GCA_018584345.1 Thuja plicata
ATTTGGAGGTTGGACGCAAACCTAGCCTTCTTACAGGTTTTATCTACATTGCCAATCTGACTGTATTGCTGTTTATAAGATTGGATTTTCTGGATTATGCGTGTTATTGTATTGCTGTTTTATAATATAGTAACGTTATTGGGCAACTATTTGTGTTAATTGCTGGTTTATATATGTACTTCTGAATATTGAAGGAATAAAATAGACTTTTCTGAGTTTCCTTAGGTGCATATCTGCTGGTTACAAATTGATTAAAGTTCTGGAATTTATATCAAATATTGGTTTACTGTCCGGTTTTAAATCTGCAAGATTTATATTAAGGGTATTTAGTAAATATCCGGAAAAGGATATTTCAATTAAGGAGTTCCTTGATATGGGACACATACACCCTAGGTCGAGTCCCTTTGCGTCATCAGTGGTCTTGGTGAAAAAGGATGAGACCATGCATATTTGCATTGACTACAGAGTGTTGAATAAGAAGACAATCAAGAATAGGTATCCAATACCCCATATTGATGAGCTACTTGATGAGCTACATGGAGCAGCCTACTCCAAGATTGATCTTCGTTCAGGGTATCATCAGATTCGTGTCTGAGCAGAGGATGTTCATAAGACAAAATTTAGGTGCCACATTGGACACTATGAGTTTCTAGTCATGCTATTTGGACTCACAAACGCACTTGCTATCTTTTAGTTATGCATGAACCGCATATCCAACAAGCAGTTGTGTAAGTTTGTATCGATCTTCTTCGATGATATTTTGATATATAGCAAAACTTGGGAGGATCATCTTAGACATCTTGATGAGGCGCCTGGTCTCTTGGAGGCACGATCCCTCTTTGATAAAGCATCCAAATGTGAGTTCGGGTTACAAGAGATCTTATACTTGGGCCATGTGATTGGTGCTAATGGAGTACAAGTTCATTAGGAGAAGATTAGAGCTATCTTGGATTGGCCACCACCAAGGAATGTTTCAGATTTGAGAGGTTTGTTGGGCTTATGCAGCTACTATAGAAGGTTTGTTATGGGGTTTTCTCAACTTGCTGCTCTTACAAATCTAAGAAGGGTGGATTCGGATGGTCAGATAAGGCTCAAGTGTTGTTTGATCATCTTAAGGATGTGATGAGTTCTTGTCCTGTATTAGCATTGCCAGATTTCACACAACCATTTGTACTAGACTATGATGCGTCTGGAGAGGGAATAGGAGCCGTACTGATGTAGAATAGACATCCCATAACATATGAGAGCAGGAATTTACGAGATGTTGAGAGACTTTACTCCACCTATGATAAGGAGATGTTGGCCATTATGCATGCATTGGCCAAGTTCAGATAGTACTTGGTGGGTAATAAGTTCATGGTTAGGACGGATCATAATAGTTTGAAATACTTTCTTGAGCAAAAGGATCTTAAAGAGAGACAACAAAAATGGGTCAGCAAGATTCAGGCATATGACTTTGATATTTCCTATGTGAAGGGTAAGAAGAATGTTGTTGCTGACGCTTTATCTAGGAGGTCAACACTTTACTCATTGTCCGAGATTTCAGCTAATTGGAAATTTCAACTGTTGGTTGAGTATTCCAACAATGACTTTGCTTGCAAGCTCATGGATGGGATGATTCAGGATGACCGTTACAGGGTAGTTGATGATGTGATCTATTACAATGATAGAATATATTTGGTTCCTGAATCCAAATTAAAGATGAAAATTTTGATGGCTATTCATGACACACCATTAGCAGGGCATCCAAGATTCTTCAAGACATATCGACAGGTTATGAAGAGATTTTCTTGGAAAGCTCTCAAGGAAGATGTCCTTCACTATGTATGGGAGTGCTTGACTTGTCAGTAGAACGAATCAGAACATACTTTCTCAGCAGGTTTTTTGCAGCCATTACCAATTCCAGATTAGAAATGGGAGAGTTTTTCCGTGGACTTCGTTACTGGTTTACCGAGGGTTCAAAGGAAGGATTGCATATTTGTGGTTGTGGATCGGTTGACAAAATATGCTCATTTCCTCACCATTGTAGTTGAGTATACAACATCTTAGGTAGCAAAATTATTCTTTCGAGAGGTGTTTCGGCTACATGGTCTCCCCAAGACCATCAGTGATCGGGATAGCAAGTTTCTTAGTGTGTTTTGGTAGGAGCTATTCCGCTTAGCAGGTGCTGAGTTGACCTCGAGCACTAGCTACCACCCACAGATAGATGGCCAGACAGAGATAGTGAATAAATGTGTGGAAGGGTATCTTCATAATTATGTTTCGGGGCAATAAAAGACGTGGATCATGTGATTATATTTGGGAGAGCATTGTTATAACACCGGTTACCATATGTCCATTAGGATGATACCATTCAGAGCTTTGTATGGTTATGATGCTTTATCATTTGTTGACTTGGCCCTTGATGACAATAGAGCTCCTAGAGCTAAGGAGTTATTGCAGGATAGTCAGGATATCCTTAAGGCACTTAAGGATAATATTCAACAGGCACAAAATCAACAAAAGATGTATGCTGATAGACACAGGGTTGAGAGATCTTTTGAGGTGGGTGATTTAGTGTTTCTCTGCCTTCAGCCTTACAGACAGTCCACACTTAAGAAGAGTAGTGAAGAGAAACTTAAGCCTAGGTTTTATGGCCCTTACAGGATTTTGAGATGGATTGGTGAGGTAACATATGAGTTGGAGTTACCTAAGGGATGCAGGATTCATAATGTTTTTCATGTATCATGCCTCAAGAAGGCATTGGGACAGCATGTTACTTCCTCACTTGAGCTTCCTCCATTGAATGAGTGGCGTTTTGTTTTGGTGCCTGACACTATCTTGGATATGTGAGTCACTTGAGGAATAGGGTGATCAGGGAATATTTGATCCGATGATGTGATTTACCACTAGAGGATGCTACGTGGGAAGGAGAGCAGATCTTACGACATCCTGTGTTGCGATTGCTTGAGGGCAAGCAATCCCGAGGAGGGAGGACTATCATTTCCCCGTTTCTAGAGTGACTTCATTATTTTGTGTGGTTAGCCTATTAGCCAGTCCCGTAGGCTAATCCAGTTATAGGGAATGTTTTGCTACTGTTGGATATATTTTTTATATTTTTGGCCTATGGAGAAATAAGGGAAAATATATTTTTTTTGTTGGCCAAGGAGAAATAAATAATATTATTTTGAGCTCCTAAAGTAATATTATTAAATAAAGTCACTTTTTGTTATAAAATGATATTATAAAATTATAAAAATATAAAGTGACTTGAAATATAAATATTAAATAAAGTCTTTAAGTGACTTTATTTGGAGAAAATAAAGTGAAAAGATGATTTTATTAAAATATTATTTTTTCCTTGACTTGGGCGGCCCACTTGAGGAAGAGGAAAATTTATTAAAAATAATATAATGGGATTTGAAGTTCGCCTCTTGTGGAAACATGGTTATAAAGGGGTCAGCCATCATTTGAAAGGTCATCTCATGAGCATTTGAAAATATTGATATTTCTCCATTGTTGCTGGACTAACAATAGCAGCCTAATTTGAGGACGAAAACCCTTGGCTTTTAGAAGGTTGGACGAAACCCCAACACTTCCAGTGTGGTGGGTTCACTCATGATTCCCCATTGAGCAGATTGGCACCATTTTTGATCAAGTTTTGAAGATTTCCATCTAGGGTTAGGACTTTTCTGAGGACATATTGTAGATTGGAATTCATAGCCATTATATTAAATTTTCCAGCTAGGGCGATTTGGTTCCAGAGTGCATTTGAAGCCTTTTGATGGTGGCTCCAACATTGAAGGGATTTCCTATGAATTTATATGAATTTTTCAAGTTGGACAACTAGGGTTTCAGTTTCAATTGCAGTCTGATTCGGGTCTATTTCAGTCATCATCTGGTGACAATTTTGGCATTCTTTCCATAAGGGATTCAGGTCAGGCCTTACCAGAAGCCTATTGACCAAGGCGACATCACTAGAGATCAGTTTGGTCTCATTTTTACTTCAGAATTTTTTACTAGACTTCTATTAGATCAATACAGTTCCACAGTGGCATTCACATGGTCCAAACAACATCAAGGTCATCCATTTCAAGCTGATACTCTTCCGGCCATGGAGTAGAATGAATTATTTGATGTAATGTATTAGTCTGGAAGTTGTTTCAGATCATCACAAGGACTGTATTATGTGTTATCCAATCTGATTTCATTAAAATAAAGGATCTAATTTTGAAGTTTTAGGGTGCTCTTGTTTATGTTACATTGTCCTTTATTTTCTTTATGCTTTGTTATTATTTGGTATCTCAAATTATCAATCAAACATCAAACAAAACTCAGAAAACACAAAAATCAGACCTTGCCAGTCAACTGTTTGACTAAATGTTAAGAGGTTAAAACTGAAGATTCAGGGCAGAACTAGGTATGGTTCTTACACGTTGGAGGTCTGTAGGTCTTCCTTTCAAGCACTGCTTTAATGATAAGCAGGGAAAAGGGGGAAAAATGCTTATGTATGCAGGGGGGGCAGTGACATTTTTCATTACACAGTATGTGTTTATAAATTTGCACTAATAAGCACCATAGGTTTGTCTTGAGTGGTGCAGCTGCCCACTCAAAGTGCGTGGTAGCTTGCCTACCTGACTTCAAATCCCATTCATTCGTAGGCTGGGGTTGGGGGTATCCTAGTGCTGACCTAGGGTTTATAGTGGTTTCGCCCCTAATTGCATTCATGCCAAGCTGCACCTGTTAATGGGTTGCTGATTTCCCCATTTATCAAAAAATTTAAATGAAATTTTTTCACTTACTGATTATCTTGCAAATGTGAAAGCAGTGCTTAATGTGTGGTTGAACAAGCATGACTATGCTTCTCTTAAACCTCTCAAACTCCTTGTATCCTCCACTATTGCTTTGGCCCAGATACAGTTTTATTAGACTACTGTTACTTGATTTTTAAAATTTTATAGTATAATTCTGAGATGACATATACAAGCTTTGTGATCCCTCAAATAAAATACGAATATCAACCCAACAAACATGGATGGTATAATTGAGGACGTACCAACTAAATGCTGTATATAATGTAAGTTGACGTAATCTGTTTTGGAGTAAACCATATAGAAATTAATGTTGCATATTGTGGTGACCGACAACATATTAAATTTCTGAAGTGTTGTCTTAAAATTCTTCCCATACCAAACTTCAACAGGTTGCACAAGACTTAGCTGCATTAGATTTCTTAATTTTGACAGTCCATTTAAGTGGATTTTTCAAAGTTTTTTGGACAAAACTCTTTTGTGTGAACATTTTGGATTACATTCTGTGATCCATCATCAGGTTGCTCGAGAGTCAACAAGAAATTCAAGCCTCTTATGGGACCAAGACTAATAAATGCCATGAGAACTTTAGGTTTATTTTTAGATAAATTCCTGTTTAGTTGTCATTTGCTGCCCATATCTTGTGGTTGTGAGCTTGTCATGTTCATTTTGAAGAACTAGAAATTTCCTTAAGCCAATTCTACAAGCTTCTAACATAACTGCATTTTTCATTTTGATATGCCACAAATTGGTATTTTTTATATGCATTCTAGTGCCTAATTGAGTGGTCAATGATGTACAACATATTGATATTTTACAGTAATTCTAGCAGTACTTATGGCAACCATTCAAAATTGTACTGAAACAATTGTAGGTGTATTTTGGATATAAATTTGTCATTTGCATCTTGCAGAATTTATTTATTGTAGGTTCTTAACTTATCACATTCTATCTTTTTATTTTTCCAATACTGTATAAGAAGGTATAGAATTGGTGTTCATGGAATGCAATTTGAATCCAGTTTAGCAACTTTAATATTTATGACAGAATATACAGTTCAGAAAACATGGATGTTGTTGGTTGCTTGTAAAATGCATCCAAGTAATCTTTGTGCTTTGGATTGCTGCAGAATTTGTCAAAGAGCTGGGAGCTACGACCATAAGCTTGCAGGGCTGTATTATTCATTGAAAGGGGTCACTGCCAATGCAAAGAATGTTCATTACCTTTTCTTGATGCTGATTGATACTGGTTGCCTTCTATTGCAAGATATTGGGCTATTCTGCATAATATAAGAAGGTACTTGCACAAAAGCTGGAAAGAAAATGTTGGAGGAAGCCTACGCATTCTTTCTGAAGCCAGCAAAGTGGGATGTGTCTCAGTATGGCATTATCCAATTTCTGCAGCTAGTTTACATGCATTGGACAAATAGTGATGTTCGAATAAGTGAAGATTTCCCTGGTTATTTGGTTCATTCATAGACGCAGTCTACTTTTTATTAAAGGAGCACAGAGCATCATGTGAGTCTCTCTACTAAAATAAATTACCATCTTGTTCATGATCATTTTCCCATGTTTATCAAAGTTACCGAGCAACTTGTTATCCTACGTAGCAACCATTGGTATGAAATGGTTGACAAAATTGGCAAATATAGGGGCTTTTGCTAAATAACGAGGCATATGAAGCATGCTGCTTATTTTATTTCCTTTTGTAATTGTGATCTGGTATTCCAAAGAAGATCCTAGTACTTAGAACATTGAAATGATCCCTCATTTTGAACAACCTTCAATTAGTGTAATATCCCTAGCCGATTTCTGTGTCAACAATTGTCTGAATATTTTGTCACTTTGACTGCGGAATAAGATACTCGTCTAAGTGTCTGGTGAAAATGTGTAACTCCCTTCTTAATGATCAATTTAGCTCACTTACACAGCAGTATACTGATGGGTGCTGAGTATTATTACTATTCAAACCCAAAATTCACGTGATAATATTTGCATAACAAAGTAGTGAATTCAAATATAAAGCCCACAGGCTGAGACAATTTTCTGAGTTTGAGATGAAGTTACAATATTACTACCACTATAGAGTTTAACCTTTATTTCAACTCATAAGATATCATCTATAGCCGTAATGTATATAATGTAGAGAGGAGAATAGTCTGCTCGAGTGCACCTGTTTAACGCCAAAGCTGGAGTCGATGGCTGGTCTTGAAGATGGAGATGTAATGTATATTGTGCGACTGCTGGTGCAGTTCTGGGAAGTTCGACAGCACTGTAACTGTGGGCTGTCACACTGTATATGCGAATCCTGTATATATCGCAGTAAGCCTGGTGGTATAAATAAACTGTCTGCAGTCCGCTAACTTCTATAAATCCACAGACGCTGTTGAAGGCGGATAATGATTCCCAGCCTTAACTCACCGTCCAGCATTCACTCTTACGGCGGATGACTCCCATGGGAATGGGATGTAGATGACGATGGGTCTCCAGCCGCTGTCTATGATAGTAGCCCTGTATAATAGTTCTACAGGGGTCTGCAACCCACACTCTTCGACTCACATGCACTGAGTATATGGCTACCACGATACCAGTAGAGATATCGCTGAGTGGAGTCGGCACCTTCCTTCACTCCAAACTCGCTGGAACTTGCAACTCACGTGACCACTGAACTTCCCTCCCACTCGGAACTTCTCAGACTCTTCTACCTAAACCGCACAGATATCATCGATTTGCAGGAGCATAGCAGTTGATCATGGATGAGTATGCTGCGTGAATATGTCTTGCTACTCTGCTGTTAATCCCATTCAAGTAATCACCCTTGCTGAGTATAATGAAAGCTGGGTATTCAAATAATCTCGTCTTCTTGACTTTCGAAATTAAAAGATGAAGGTTCCAGACTCTACTTGTTCCTTAGTATATGATTCAATCTGCAAACTGGAAAATACAGATTCTGTGCCTAATTTTCGAAATTACCAGCTGGAGCTTAAAACCATAAAACTTAACTTACTTTGAAGACCACTTGTGAAATATGTAGTAATTCCACCCAAGTGAGAAAATGCTGGGGCTACGTCCAGTTTTCTCAGAATTCTTCCCAAGGGGCTACGTCCTTAAGAATACTCAGTCACATTAAAGCAACCAGTTATATTTCTCAATTTCATAAATTCTTATTGTACTTTCCCAAGGAAGATCTCCTTCCTTTTATCACCTCGAAGTGAGAGCCATTACATCCGAATAGGCAATGTGGGATAAAAAGCACTTTCGTCTTTTAGTCACTTAAGTCACTTTATAAAATAAAGTAACTTAAAATTATAATATTAAAGTGACTTTATAACAATACTTTATAAAATAAAGTATCCCAACCATATAGTCTGACTCAGATATAAAATAAATGTCCAAGTAGCCGTGACTGACTGGCATCCTCTGAAAAGCGGCCATTAGACTATCCGAATGGCTAGATAGGCTAATCAGGCATAAAACTGCATTACTGCAGAAAAGGGGACATTACAATTAGGAAGAGGAAGTTCATCTGTTTATGTTAGAGAATTGCAAGATTATATCTTATTTTTCACCCCTCAAAAGATGTCCATCTGTTAGCACTTAGCAGTTATCTACTTCACTATAATGGTCTACACTTTCCACCATTCATCAATTGTTGCAAGACCAACATTTATACAGCACTGCCTTATGTGCCTGAAGATTAACATCACTGTGAAGCATTCGTTACAAAGTAGAATACTAAGAAAATTATACAACTATCTGCCTCCTCTCTTCAGAGAACAATAAGGTATGGATGATATCTTGTCCTTGTTTGCTTTGCCTGCCGAGTCTTGTTCATTTTCTTTCAAGGGATTGCTCATTAGGTGCCCTGATGGATGGCTTAAGTTTGCTTTCAGGTGATCTAGAGATTGAACTGCAGTTTGCTGGTGACTCCACCCTTTTTGTGGATTAGGAGGAGTAGAATATTATTAATTTGAGTAAGAGATTAGATTTGTACTATCCTGCCTCTGGTTCTAAAATTGCTTGCACAAATCAAGTGTTGTATGATAATCTAACGAGTTCTCCAGTGGGTATTTTAAGAGTGGTTGAAAGTGTTTAGGTCCTAATGAAGTTTTCAGGTACTTGTGTATTCCTTTTTCTTTGTGCTCTTCTTCAAAAGAAATGTGAAATTGGGTCATGGATAAAATGAAAAGGAAAATTTTATGGTAACTTGCTTTCCTTGGCTAGGAGATTTCAAGTTTTCCAGAAGGTTTATTTCTTCTTACTCTTTATATTTTTCTTCCTGTTGGTTGGTATCTTTTTCCCAGATTAATCATTTAAATAAACTTATTAGGGGATTCGTTTGGTCAAATGGAAAGGGGAATAAAAGAAGGCATGCTATCTCTTGGAATAGTGTGTTAAACCCAGGAGGCTGGGCGGAATGGTTTTTATGAATTTGTTTTTGCAGGGTGTGTCAATTATAGTTATATGAATTTTAAGGTTATTAATGGTAGTGAACATGGAAGCAGCTTATTAGAAATAATTTATTCAATGGTTTCCCCACAGAGAATCCTAGTTGGAAGGGTTTGCATTTGTGGGATATTCATTTTGTAAATTTTGATTTCAAACTGTTTGGATCTAATGTTTTTTGTTCTGTTTGAAAAGGTTTTACAAGTGGGCATGATATTTTCTTAGATAACAAAGTTTGTGGTTTTAGACACGTGTGTTTATTTCTTAGTGGCCAAAATTCTATTCTTGCTAATAGTAGGCTCTGTTAATGCTGGAATACCTAGGGTATAAAGATGATTGATTATTTATTTGCTAAGTTACCAGTTCGGGTTCGGGTATGAGAATCCGGTTCATGGGTTTGTGAATTGTTTTTCCATTATGATTCGTATGGGTTTGTGTGTATACATACACACACACACACACACACATATATATATATATGCATTATATATACAAACAAATAAGAGAAATATACATAATTATAAAACTAAAACATTTCATAGTATGAATCTATGATGCTTGATCATTGATCAATGCCAAATGTCAAAGATAAACATTAAAAATTTAAATACTTGATCACTGAGAGCAAAAAGTGTTTGGAGGCTCCATATTAGGGTCTTTTTAGGGTTTGGAGAAAAAAAAATCATTTTAAGTCAGTTTGGGCCCACTTTAACTTAGTCTGGGCCATGGGTCCTTGGCGGTCCGCGCGGATCCGTGCTGGATCCCCTTGAGCCCGTGCTTGATCCGCACAGGGTCTGTGCTCAAACTTCAGACCCACAGGTCTGAACACGAACCCTGTGCGGATCCAGCACAGACCGGTCCGTGAATCCGGACCCGGCTCGGACCCGAACCCGGTTCGAGGGTCTAGGGTCTGAATCCGGTAACTTAGTTAATTTGACAATGGTGCTTAAATGCAATGGGAGACTGTGCATAATAACTTTGGTATACATACTAGTACTAAGAAAAATAATAACTATGCTCAGAAGTACTGATGAATGGCAGTCTTGAGGTTATTCCTTGAAGTGATAGCTCGTAGGAGAATATCAATTGTGTTGGTGGTAAGAAATTGTTGCAGGTTATCCCTTAATATTTGTAGGCTTTATTGTTCTTTGCTAATTGATCTAATAAGTTGATTCTTTTGTGGGGCCTTCACGATCCCGGGGATGTGTGGGCTAAGAGACTTAAGAGACTTCAGTCTAATTTCTTGAGGCGAAAATGCTTTATTCAGATGTGTGTTGTTTAATAAACTTTTTATGTGGGCTAATTCTACTATCTTTGGGTCTAAGCCTTGCTTGGCATATGGTTCATTAGAATCACTTTTCCATCTTTTGTGTGAATGGCCATATGCTAAGCTCATTTGGGACTATTTTTAATTGTCTTGGTCATCTTGTGTGGGTAGTCATACTAATATCCTTGAGTTGATTGCATCGTATTTCCTCTTTTTCTAAGTGTTTGAATAAGTTATACTTGATTACTTCATTTAAGGTTCTTTAGTATATTTGGATTTGAGAACTTTAAAAGGTTGCTTACTATCTCTATCTGGAAGTCATATTATTTATTGTGAACAATGTGTCAATGCAGGTGCATAAAAATAAAGATGATGTCAAAGGTTTTATCTGGATGTAACTCTTATTCTAGAGTCTGTTAGCTCGGGGAAGGTGTCAAACTTTCAGGTGGCTTTTGAGGGTAATGTCAATTGGCTGAAGCAGAAGAATATTGAGATGGCTGTTTTCCATTGCTTGGTTTCAAGGAGTGTGGGTGAGCAGCCTGTTAGTGTTTCTCTTGGTCTTCATAGTTGTTGAGAAAACATGTCTCAACCTTGCAAATAGCTCCAAAAAGTAGTTGGCATTTTTTCTATGTGTACGTGCCTTGAAATAGGGAATATTAGTTGTCAAAAGATGCCTTGTCCATAGTATAATATAGGAGGACCATTTTTGGAGAGTGTATGACACATTTCATGACAACTCAGAGGGTCAAAAATAGGGGATAAGACTTTGGACATGAGAGATTTTTTTTAACCAGATTCTTTCTTATCTTGGGCGACACATGTCAAGGATGGGCAACATGTGTTAAGGAAGTTTTTCTCATGGTTTTTAAACCACTAATGGTTTGAAGGTTGTGAGAAGCCTAAAAAATTAGGGCTTGAGGAGGAGTTTGAGCATTGAGTTTTGTTTGCAAGATAGGGTGCTAGAAGGATGCTAGTGAATTTCCTCCAAGCTTGAGTTGAGGTGAGGATCCTGTAAGGACTTGCATTGCAAGTGTGTTGTAATCTTTTGTTGATTTGATAATATATTATGTAGGTTTTGGTGTGTGGGGTTTTTCTCTCGTAAGGGTTTTCCCCATGGAAATCACAGTGTTTTGTGTTTATTGTTATTTTGTTTATGCTCGTGTGTTTCTTGAAATTTAAGTTGTGTTATTGTGTTTATAGTTAAGTTGAAATTTGCATAATCGTCCTCTCAAGATTAACATAGGAAGCATTTCCACACACCTTTGCTTCCTTACAAGCATGGTATCAGAGCCTGGCCAGTTTTGGTTCTATTTGTTCGGTACAGGGTTTTTTTGAGGTAATCAAGGTTTGAGTGGGAGCTAGTGCAGCGTATTTCATTTTCTGTATTGCAGGATAGTAAAGATGGCAAGCATATCGGGGAGGATTGAAGTAGAGAAGTTTTCCAGCACGAACTTTGAAATGTGGAAGCTAAAGATGGAAGATTTGTTGATTGATCGAGATCTATGGGATGCGGTGGATTAAAATGTCTAGAGGCCTACGGATCCAACTTTAGTTGCACGGTATGATGTAATGGATAGAAAAGCTAAAGGTCTCATAAGATTGTGTCTTGCAGACTCAATTTTGATAAATGTCCAAGAAGAATCTACTTCGAAGAAGCTTTGGAAGAAGATGAGTGAGATATGTCAAGCAAAATCACTTGTGAATAAGATTTTCTTGAGGAAGAAGTTGTATTCCTTGAGAATGGAAGGTGGACAAATTTCTGAGCATCTAGAAAGCTTTAATATGTTAGTGACTCAATTGACCTCAGTAGGGGTGTCAATGGATGAAGAAGAAAGGTGCCAAATATTGCTATGTTAGTTTCCAGACTCATGGAATAACCTTGTCATGGTCATAGGGAGCACTTGAGTTGTCTTGAAGATGGAGGATGTTGTTGGTTCTCTACTTTTTGAGGAGATGAGAAGGAATGTCTCTCTGAATGCCAAAGAGGCTTTGAGTGAAAAGCAGCATGGCCGTTCTAAGTCCAAGAATAAGGGGAAATCAAAATCCCTTGGTAAGTCCAAGACAATATGCTGGAACTGTGGCAAACCGAATATTTCCGAAAGGACTGTAAAGAAGAAAAGAAGAAGCAAGATTCTGATTTTGAGTCTAAGAAGGAAGATGGAGATGCTTTTATTGCAGCCTTGGCCACTCCGGTAGGTGACAATGCATGGTTGATAGACTCAGGTGCATCTTTCCACATGACTCCTAATAGAAACTGGTTTAGTAAGTATGAAAAGTTTGATGGCGGTAAGGTGTTTTGGGTGATAACTATTTTCTTGATATTGTTGGTCGTGGAAGTATTCATGCGAATTTTTTTGATGGTAGAGTTAGACGATTTGATGGTGTCTTACATATCTCGGGACTAGCAAGAATTTTTTTATCTGTTAGCAAACTAATAGATGCGAGTGTGCATTTACAATTTTTTGAAGCAGGTGTGTAAATGGTGAGAGGTGCTATGGTGATAACAAGAGGAAGTAGATTGGGTTCATTGTACTAGCTTGATGCATGCACGATTGGGTGCAATAGCATTCCTGATAAGATTGTGACAACGACTACTTCATTGGAAAAGGAGGGTTACTTTTTCATCAGATGGTCATGGTTTTTCGGTACCTAAGGGTGCTTTGTCTATTGAATCAAAGTTGCTTGCAAAGAAGACGATGTTTTGGCACTAGAGACTCGGCCACATAGGTGAGAAGGGTCTACGAACCTTGAAAAATAAGAACCTTGTTGATGGGTTTAATGGTTGCAATCTTGAATTTGATTTTTGTGAGCATTGTATTTATGGAAAACAAAACTGCATTCAGTTTTACTTGAGTTCTCAGAAGTCTTCATGTGTTTTGGATCTAATCCATTCAAATGTATTTGGTCCAGTTGATGTTCCTTCTATTGGTAAATTGGTTTATTATGTTTCTTTCATTGATGATTTCAGTAGAAGAACATGAGTTTATTTTCTTAAGAGTAAAGCTGAAGGTTTTAATCATTTCAAAGAATATAAAGCAATGGTTGAGTTGCAGACTGGAAAGATCACATATTTAAGGACAGATAATGGCGGTGAATATTGCTCCAATGATCTTGACATATTTTGTAAAGATTGTGGTATTAAGAGACAAGAGACAACTCCGTATTCTGCACAACATAATGGAGTTTCAAAAAGAATGAACAAGACCTTGATGGAGAAGGCTAGGAGTATGCTGAGTGGTGCTGGACTAGAACAAAAGTTCTGGGCTGAAGCTGTAGCCATTGCCTGCTACCTAAGAAACAGGTCTCCTACATCAGTTCTTGTTGATAAGACGCCAATGGAAGCATGGTAGGGCCACAAGTTTTCACTTAAACATCTGAGAGTTTTTGGTTGTGAGGCATATGCTCATGTGCCAAAGGAGAAGCATACAAAATTGGATAACAAAGCTATTAAATGTATATTCATCAGATACAATTATAGTGTGAGGATACAAGCTTTGGGATCCTGTTGCACAAAAGGCATTTTATTCCAGAAGTGAATTTTTTAGAGAAACTAAGCCATCTTCTGTTACAGTGCATCCAAAACAAATAGAAGAAAAGAAAGATGTGATTCAACTACCTACTACACTGGAGAAAGTTGAATCAAGCCCCCTAGAAAGACAAGTTGGGGAGAGTTCTACGAGCTCTGAATCATCATAGGAAGAAGAGGAACCTGAACCTTAGCTTGTTCGAAGGTCTACGAGACAAAGGAAACCACCTAAAAGGTATGGATATTCTCCTGATGATTGGAGATGCATATTTTCTTTGAATGCTAATATTGATGAACCGATATCTGTAGAAGAGGCTCTTGGTATGAATGATTAGAGTCCTGGAAAATAGCCATGGATGAAGAGATGGCAGCTCTTAAAAAAAATGATACATGGGACCTTATACCATTGTCTGAAGGACGGAACCCTGTTGGTTGTAAATGGGTGTTCAAAAAGAAGATAGGTTCAGATGGAAGCATTGAGAAGTACAAAGCATGATTGGTTGCAAAAGGTTATTCCCAGGTCAAGGGAGTGGTGAAATGTTTTCTATTGTAGCCAAAATGACATCCATTCGTTTTTTGCTTTCTATTGTAGCAACTTATGATCTAGAGATCGAGCAAATGCATGTGAAAACAAATTTCCTTCATGGATATTTGGAGGAAGAAATTTATATGACACAACCAGAGCACTATGTGGTGAAAGGTAAAAGTCATTTGGTCTGTAAGTTGAAGAAATCCTTGTATGGTTTAAAACAGAGTCCTACGATGTGATACCTGAAGTTTGATACATATGTGTTGAGTTTGGGATTTGTGTGGTCTAAATTTATCACTTTGTATATTTCAAATTTGATGGTGATCATTTCCTGGTTATTGCCTTGTATGTTGATGACATGTTTATCGGCAAAGGAAAATGTTTGATTGCAGAATTAAAATCTCAGCTCTCAACAAAGTTTGAAATGAAAGATCTTGGTGCAGCAAGACACATTTTGGGGATGGAGATTAGAAGAGAGAGAAAACAAAAAGCTTTGGCTATGCCAAAGTATGTTGGTACTATATTGAGAAGATTCAATATGCAAGATTCTAGACCGTTGTGTGTCCTGTTATAATGGGAACGAAGCTTTCTATTTCACAATGTCCTACATCACCATTGAAGAGGGAAGAAATGAGTCGAGTACCATACCAAAATGTTGTTGGAAGTTTGATGTATGCTATGGTTTGTACAAGAGCAAACATTGCCCAAGCAGTGAGAGTTCTTTCCCGTTACATGTCTAATCCAGGAAGAGCACATCGGGATGCAGTAAAAAGAGTTTTTAGATACGAGGTACCTCAGAGTACTATATATGTTTCATTGAACAAGAACCGAGTATTCCTTGGATATTTGAGGCTATGTGGATTTAGACTGGATTGGTGATGTTGATAAAAGAACCACTAGTGCATATGTGTTTACATTATTTGGTGGTGCAATTAGTTGGATGAGCAAGCGACAGGCTGTGGTCGTTTTGTCCACTACAGAGGCAGAGCATATGGCAGCGACACATGCCTACAAGGAAGCCATTTGGCTCAAAAGATTGTGTTCAGATATAGAGTTCAAACAGGGTGCAGTGACAATTTATAGTGACAGTCAGAGTGCAATCTTCCTAGTGAAGAACCCAACATTTCATGCCAGGACCAAGCACATTGATGTGCAATATCATTTTGTGAAAGATATGGTTGAGGATGGCAAGGTAAAGTTGGAGAAAGTAGAAACTTTGGCGAATGTTGCTAATTCATCAACTAAGCCCATGAGCACAGAGAAGTTCAGATGGTGTTTGGAGTCTATGGGCCTCTCAGCCCCTAGCAGTTGAGTCCATGGTTGTATGGATCCCCTGACTCTTTCAAGGTATTCGACAAGTGGGAGAATGTTGAGAAAATGTGTCTCAACCTTGCAAATAACTCCAAAAAGTAGTTGGCATTTTTCTATGTGTCGGTGCCTTGTCTATAGTATAATATAGGAGTGCCATTTTTAGAGTGTATGACACATTTCATGACAACTCAAAGGGTCAAAAATAAGGGATAAGACTTTGGATGTGAGACTTTTTAAACCGGATTCTTTCTTATCTTGGGCAACACATGTCAAGGATGGGCAACACGTGTCAAGGATGTTTTTCTCATGTTTTTGTAAACCACTAATGGTTTCCAAGTTGTGAGAAGCTTATAAAATGAGGGCTTGAGGAGTTTGAGCATTGAGTTTTGTTTGCAAGATCGAGTGTGTAATGTCCCCTTTTTGGGCACATTATCTCGTGCCTTATAGTTAGCCTTTCCATCATGGTCCGGTGGGCTAACCGAGGTTTGGCAGAGGATCAGAGGGGTGTTTGGCCTAGATGTTTTCAGTTTCAGGCCAATTGGATTAGTTTCCACAGGGTTTCCAGGGTGCTTACTATTTATAGTAAGTCGAAAGAATTCAGTGTTTCTGGCATTTCAGTTGTGGACTCGGAGAGTCTCGCCGAGAGCTTTCCGACAAGCTATCACACGTCTCCATCCGAGTTTGTTTGGTCCTCTGTTTTAATGCCAGAAGATTCCTCACTTTACTTAATGTCACTTTATAACCAATGGTTATATTTATTTAAAAAGTGACTTAAGTGAGAATATGAAAAGACAGTGAGGGGAAACTGAAGAGTCACAGCCGTTGCTTTAAAAGAAGGATTGAAGGCTCATTTGGATATGCTTAGTTTATGATATGATATTTTTATCTCTTGGAGATATCAGGAAGCTTCAGCTTTCGATTTCAGCCTTCAGGACGGAAACCCTTTTGGCTCAGAGGAGGATTGGACATAGCCCCAGTTCGTCTCCGGTGCAGATTCATTGCAGAGTTTGTCATTGCATTCACAGGTTCTTTTTGTTGATTGTCATTCTGCTGAATATTGTAGTTCAGATTTTGGATGGTGGAAATCCCATTATTCTTGTATTGGTGCTGTTTTACGCAATAATATTTGCTGAGGTTTTATTGGGATATTTGCTGGATTATTGTTATCGAATCGATGATTTATTGCATGCATTTAAATGCTTAAATCTGTATGAGATTTATTGGTAAAAATTGGGAAAATGGCTGGTTAGGGTCATTACAGAGTGCTAGAAGGATGCTAGTGAATTTCCTCCAAGCTTGAGTTGAGGTGATACTCCTGTAAGGACTTGCATTTCAAGTGTGTTGCAATCTTTTGTTGATTTGATAATACATTATGCAGGTTTTGGTGTGTGGGGTTTTTCTCCCGTAAGGGTTTTCCCACGAAAATCACTGTGTTCTGTGTTTTTTGTAATTGTGTTTATGCTCTTGTGTGTTTCTTGAAATCTCTCTAATAGTTAAGTTGAAATTTGCATAATCGTCCTCTCAAGGTTAGTGTAGGAAGTGTTTCCGCACACCTTTGCTTCCTTACAATAGTATGGAGGATGCTGTAGTAGATAATCAGGTCCATGTAGCTGTTTCAAATAAGGGGAAGTTTGGTTCTTAAGACATTCCAGTGCAAGTTGGTCATGTGCCTATTGAGATATCTCCAAGTTGTCATGTCTCTGTTGTTATTCTGGGTTGTTAGAACCCTAGAGTTGTTGTGGATAAGGGGAGAAATGTTGCGGTGGATGTTTTAGTGCATAAGAGTGTTTGTCGGTGACTGGATGATAGTTCTTTAGATAATCACAGTGATGATGTTCATTCTCCTTGTAGTGCTTTTCTCATGAGATGCTATATGGATCTCTGGCTATAACAATGTGGGATTTTACAGTTCAGTTTCTTAATTTAGAAAGTAGAGGGATTTCATTAATTATTTTAATGAGAAAGGAAATAAGAAAAATGGTTAAGGTGTTCTTTGGTGATTTGGCTGTTTGCATGAGCTTCTTTTGGGCTGCTGGACATTTTGTTGTTTTTTTGGCCTACTTATATGGTTTCCTTGACACTTCTTTTGTAATATGAGACTATATTGGCTGATGCTTGATGTTCCTCCGTTTGGAGCTCTATGGAAATGGTTGGCAATTTGGTGATGGATATTGCTTTGATAAAATTGAGATTCTTCTGTGTTTTCTTCAAGTTTATGGTGATATGGTTTATCCCTTTTGGTTCCTGGAGTGCTGTTTGGAATGATGAAGGTTGCTCCTAATTCTGGTTTATGGTCTGTCTGATGGTTGGCATCTTGTGGTTTCAAGGTTCTTGTTCTTATATCATAGTGCTTCTTCTTTGTGATTCTTGATTGCTCAGAGCTTTGTAAAATTCTTATGCTTGTTTGAGCTATGTTTTGGTACTATTTCCAATATATTAATAAAAAATTGTAGAGCCGTAGAAAGCAAGTTATGCAGTGCAACTGTGCTTAGACTTTTAAGACATAATCTTCAATTGATTGTTTTGGACTCCTCTGAACATGATTTGGGAAGAATAACGATTATCTCAAGTCTTTCATACAAGCCACACTCTTGTAGTTAGTGGAACTTACATTCCTTGCTACTTCATGTCCAAAAGTGGATGACCTATAGTTATAGTTCTACCTCTTTAATATCTGTAAGGATATATGATTATTCTTCATGGTGTCTCTTAAGTCCCCTTATAAAAGGTAGGAATGAGTACATACTAAATGATAGAGTTAGTGCAAACTAAGTAGTTCGTGAAATGATAATCGATTGATATTCAATATTAAATAAAGGAGAGATGCTCCTTAAATATGCAATTACAAGATCTTTCCATAACAGAAATGATTGAGAACGACAGAATGGAAAGTCACTAAACTAGCTAAACAACTTAAAGAACATAAAGTTACAAAAAACTAACTGATTGACTTAAAAGAAAGTTACTTACATGACCATTATACTAAACATTACGAAAATAAAGGAGGGGTGAAAATTTATTCAGACTGAAAGAGAAACAAGAACAAACAGAGAAAGGGCATCAAATAGCCCTATCAAGATCAACCAAGTGATCAAAGTGATGGGACAAGCCCATCGGAAGTTGAGTCTTATCAACAATGTTCCAAATACACATATGGTCAGAAGCCCACTTCGCCAAACAATCAGCAACACTATTCCATTCCCTGGGAATATGAGTGAAAGTAACAGACTCCAAAGAAGTACACAAATTATGAATCTGGTTCGCAATCAAAGCTAACTTCCAACTAACAACTTCAGAATGTTGCCGATTCAATAGACGTATCACCACTTGAGAGTCGGATTCACAGATAAGCCTTCTCCAACCAAGGTCACAAGCATTCTTCATGGCATACAAAATAGCCATGGCCTCCATTAGGTTGTTAGTGTGATGACCTTTATAAATTGAAAACAGAAATTGAACATCCCCCGTACTATCTCTGCCAAAACCACCAATACCAGTAGGGCTTGGATTGCCCTTGGAAGACCCATCCGTGTTGATTTTAAGAACACCCAGTAGAGGGGCACTCCACTTCCCCACCCTATTTATCTTTCGCAAGGGATGTCTACACATCTTTCTTAGCAGTTTTCCATGTGAGGGGGGAATATTCAGGCGATTATTGAAAATATCCTCCCCTGGTTCCAT
>MU227139.1:131928-141989 GCA_018584345.1 Thuja plicata
CTATCCTATCTTCCAGCTTATCCCAGCTGATAGGTGTTCTGCACCTCCTTCCGTATAATGCTTCAAATGGAGCCATCTTAATGGAGGAGTGATACGTGTTATTGTAGGCGAATTCTACCAAGGGTAGTTAATCTTCCCATTTGTATTGCTGATCCATGCAGTACATCCGAAGGAGATCCTCCAGAATCTGGTTCACCCTCTCTGTTTGCCCATCCGTTTCTGGATGATAAGCTGAGCTTATGTTTAGCTGTGAAAAGTGTTTGCCAAAATCTAGAAGTCATTCTGGCATCCTTGTCTGATATTATCTTCTCGGGAACACCGTGGAGTCTAAAAACTTCTTGGACAAATTTCTGAGCTATAACTGGCGCCCCATTGGTTAAGTTTCCAGGAACAAAATGAGCCACCTTTGTTAGTTTGTCCACCACCACTAAAATGGTGTTGTGCTTGTTTCGTGACATAGGTAAACCTTGAATAAAATCCATGCTGATTACTTGCCATTTCCATTTTGGCACAGCGTGAGGATAAAGTAATCTTGCTGGATATTGGTGTTCTGCCTTCACCCTTTGACATTCTAAGCAACTGGCGATAAACCTCACAGCATCCTTTTCATACCCTTCCAAAAGTACAAAGGTCTGACATCAGCCATGAGCTTAGTAACTCCGGGGTGTCCGGAGTAGGGCGCGGAATGAACTTCCTTCCAGACCAAGTTCCTCAGTTCGGAGCAATCTGGTATATACATACGGCCTTCAAACCTTAGTGTACCATCAGCCTCAAATCTAAAGCCATCATATCTATGATCCTGAGGGTCATTATGAAGAGCTTCCTTAACTTGTTTGTAGAATTGGTCATCGAGGGACCGCTGAACCACCTGCTGTTTAAAGTTATTCTGAATGGTTGCCATCGCGGAGATGTGTTGTCTTCGGCTTAAAGCGTTTGCTACCCGATTTTCCTTCCCCTTGATGTAATTGATTTCAAATTCATACTCTGCAATCAATTCCATCCACCTCCTCTGGCGTGCATTCAAGTTGGGTTGAGTAAAAATGTACTTTAGGCCCTAATGGTCGGACCTGAGTTCAAAGGTTTTCCCCAATAAATAATGTCGCCATTTCTGTAGCGAATGAATTATTGCTGCTAGTTCTAAATCATACGGGGCATAGTTAACTTCATAATTTTTTAGTTTTTTGGACTCATAGGCGATCACCCTACCTTCCTGCATAAGTACTCCACCTAATCCTTCCCCTGAGGCATCCGTGACGACTAAAAAGTGTAATTCCAGATCCGGCACCTTTAAGATTGGTGCGGTGGTTAATTTTTCCTTGAGCGTTTCAAAAGCTTGCTGACACTTCTCAGTCCATTCAAACCGTTTCCCTTTCTGTTGAAGCGAGGTAATTGGGTAGGCGACACAGGAAAAATTCAAAACAAACTTCCTGTAGTAGCCTGCTAGACCCATGAAGCTCCTAACCTCTTGTACATTTTTGGGTACCGACCATTATGATATTGCTTTTATCTTAGCTGGATCCACCGCTATTCCCTTTTCAGAAATAAAGTGCCCCAAGTATTGTACCTCTTTCTGGAAAAAGGCACACTTGGATAATTTTCCATACAACTTGTGTTCCCGGAGACGCTGCAGAACCAAGTGGAGATGTCTAAGATGTTCTTCCTCATTCCTTGAATAAATGAGAATGTCATCTAGAAACACAAGCACGAACTTGTCCAAACAATCGTGGAAGATACTGTTCATAAGGTTCATAAAAGCGGCTGGGGCATTGGTTAAACCGAAGGGTAAGATCGTGAACTCATAATGGCCACATCGAGTTCGAAAAGCGGTCTTATGCTCATCCTCCTCCTTAAGTCTCAATTGGTGATATCCTGATCTCAAATCGATTTTGGAAAAGACTGAGGCACCTCGCATTTGGTCAAACAGATCATCAATACGAGGCAAGGGTATTTATTCCGGATTGTAACCTTATTTAACATACGATATTCTATGCAAAGCTGAAGGGTTCCATCTTTTTTCTTGACAAAAATCACTGGTGCTCCCCATGGTGACACACTGGGTTTAATTAACCCTTTATCAAGCAGTTCTTGAAGTTGGGCCTTGAGCTCCATTAGCTCTACTATTGTCATCCTGTAGGGCACTTTCGAAATGGGTTTTGCCCCAGCTACAAGATCAATTAAGAAATCAAACACTCTCTTAGGTGGTAGTCCAGGTAGTTCTTCCGGAAAAACATCTCGGAAGTCACATAAGGATGATTTTATTCAAACTCATCCTTTGATCCAGTGCTCTTCTCTACTTCCAGTTGAGCGTGGTCCTTAACACTGTACAGGAGTAGGTCCTACACATGCCTGATTGCCCGTTGTTCGTCTACTTCCTCCATCTTGATCACCAAAAGATGACACCCCTTCTTCTCACTTCGCCTAAGTTGTGAAGCAATCAATTGCCTTGATGGAACCTCCTTCTTCCGACCTTGGATACATACGGAGTAGCCTTGATCATCTAGACACTCCACTATCTTGTTGAAGTAGTCAACCTTAGCCCGATGCTACCACATCCAACACATACGTAGAATGATGTCATAGGACCCTAGGGGTGCTACAAACAGATTTACCTCTGTTGCAAAAGTTGGAAGTTCGACCTTGGCTTCAAACAGACATTGCTCTACCTAAGCCCTAGACTGGTTGGCATACTCAATAGTCCAAGATTGAGCCATAAATCCTGCTCTTTTGGAGAATCTACTAAGTATCTTAGCGGAAATGAAATTTTCAGTAGCTCCAGTGTGTATAAGAATAGTTACAGGGTGATTGTTAAGTGTACCTGCTACTTCGATGGGGGTGATCTGGTAATTGGCCTGCCGATTATCAACCGCTGCGTGGATTCTCTGCTAAAAGGCACTCTGCTGGCTAGGAAGTGTACTCTTATGACTTGCTCCGCCCTGGGTTCTAGTGGGGCACTGATTTGCATAATGTTCGCCTCCACAAGTGAAACAACCTCCAGGAGGCCCCTTTTTGTCTGGGGTCTTTCCATGTGTATCATTGTCCTTCTTAGAGAAATTGACATCCTTCCGATACCTAAGGTCCTCCTTCTGATTCCCCCTATGTTTCTTATCCTCTTTGGGCGCAAACTCTTGCTTGTCGAGTTTTCTCTTAAATACATGGGTGGTCTGCCCCCACTTCCCTTTGTTCCGGCTCTTATCCCTAATAGAGTCATCCTTTTTCAGTTTTAATTCCTGTCGGACTGCCTTGGCATATGCTTCAGATGTAGTGGCTGGGGCTAACACGTCCACGAGACTTCCGATCCGGTTATTCAACCCCATAATGTACTTCCTAAGTTTGAAGGTCTCGTCTGACTGCAATTGAGGTACATATTTTAGTAGCCTATTAAATTTCTTGCTATATTCATGGATTGAAAGGTCTCCCTGCTTGAGATCCTGAAAATCTGATAGTTTCTGATCGTAAAACTGTTGTGGCAACCATCTTTGTCGGAAGAGCTCTACGAATCTAGTCCAAGTGACCGAGAAGGGGTGGAGTTTAAGTTGTGCCTTCTTACTCTCCCACCAGTTGGCGGCCTCTCCTATTAATTGATACGAACCCCAAACAGTTTTCTGAGTTTTTGAGTACTCCCGGAGATTGAAATATTTCTCCATACCTGTCAACCATGCTTCGACAGCATCACCAGGTATGGCTCCATCGTATTGAGGGGGTTTAACCTTCTTCACATCTTCCAATATGATTCCCTTTGCAGGGTTCCAGTTTGGTGTATGACTTGACTCTCTATAATTAGTTTGAGACTCCTCATTCTGACTACCCTTCACCCTAGACTGTGTTTCCCCTGGTCCCGGTGTCGTCCAAGTTCCTTATCTTCTCCTCTAAGTTGGCTAACTGACTCTGATTCTCTTGCATCATTAGAAGTATTTGATCTAGTTTTTCTGTGGAAGTTGGGCTTGGTGGCCCGTCCTCACTTCGAATATTCTCAATGAAGTGGTATATGTTAACAAGAAAATGTGTTTTGTTTTAGGATCCTGATTACATTATTCATAGAAGAGATGGCAAAAAAAAATAAAAAAATAAAAGAATGAATCAACAACATGAAAAGTCATGAACCATAATTAAGTGACTCGGAGCATAACAATATATGGTTTATAAAAGACTTCTATCATTTCAATTTGTTTCAATACAAAATTTCCCGAAGGATGTTTCACATCAAAATTGTGTTTCCATATACATTGCTTAATACTATGGTTCCATTGTATCACTTGTGTTCAGCTAACAAGGCGGCCTTAACTTCTGCTCTAATCTCAGGGGTCCATTCCTGTCTCTGATATATAACCCGTTCCAGGGCAACTGCTAGGGTCTCATGATCCTGGGGTAAATAAACTTTCGAATAGTCATATTTCTTGTATAAGGCATTAGCCACTTTAATCTATAGCGGGTTCCAGACTCTTTTCCTTTTGGTTTGAATTAGTATGGCTATCGTGCCAATAAATACAGGTTTCCTATCAGTTCCCTAATTGGTTACTAATTGCCCCAGGTCCAGAGTTGAACCTGGTAGCTTTGATACCATATGTAACAGCCTATTTTTTTTTAACATGAACAAGAGCAAGGAAATAAGTTGTGCATAGAAGACATCAATGTTTATTTTAGTTTGAAAACATGTAAACAACATTGTTACAAAATCTAACATACGAGCAAGGAAATCTATTTACTGGAATTATAATTTGCATCCAGAAGAGGATATATAACATCTAGTTTTCCATTTATTGATAAAGAAAGAACGATTCCACACATATGCATAAATTAAAAACAGGAAGGAAATCATACATACATTACGTTGCAGTGATAAGATGCTGATAAAAGATGTTGAAAGGAGATGCTGAAATCCAGAGAGAGGAAAAAGGTATCATCAGGGCGTTTATCCACCCAACCATGGATCAACTGATCCTACCCTGCACATTCAACTGAATGGCCCGACCCTCCACAAGTAGGAGCATGGTCATAGAAACTCAGAACTGGTGTAAGGTTCCTACAAACCCAATTGGCCAACCCTATAGCTTCTGCTAACTTGGTTGACTCCTGACTAAGTTTGCATCTGACACCTTAATATGACAAGTACTGATATCAATGGTAGTACCCCCTTGGCCAATGTTTTATTCTACATGGTTATACATGCAGACCAGTCTCTCACCCTATCCGTTTCCCTTCATGATGAAAGCACATAGTTAACCAAGTTGGAGGAGTGAGACTGGAACATTTTAAACATTATTTCGTTCCCTCACAAGAATCAAGGAAAGATTATTTAGTTATTTTGGGTGGACATGCATTGGCCATAGTTGCCTTCTGCGTCTGTCATGCCATTGCTATGGCGGCTTGGTTATTCAGTAAGAGTCCTCTCTTCTTGACGAACTCAAGCATCGCATGAGGATCATCTTATTTGGAGCAAGTTCTGGAACTCACACATTTGAAGGATCACTAAGTTCAAGAGACGGTACTGCTGTCTACAAATAACCAACGTAACACAATTCTGAACCGGAAATAATCAAGAAATTTCAAGTTTAACAAAGGATCAAAGACTAGGATGCCACCCGACATATACAGGCAAGCCTCCGAGTCAAGGGTGTAAGCTCGGTTCCAAGGCAGCATTTGAGTTTGGTACCTCCAACCTCCGCTAAGTGCTCTCATCTGTAGCTTCACACAACAAATCTAAATTGGATAGATGCTACAGCTCGTAGGGGGGTCCATTTCCTAACACTACGTATGTTTAACAACTGACAGCCAGAGTCACAGTCCATTCCACTAAGCAAGGCCTCCGCAACAGAAAGACAAGGAGAAAATAATTCCTCACTTACGTAGAGTGTAAAAACACTTCACACAGAAAGACTAAGATATATCATCCAACTTCGATTATGTAGCATTGCTACTCGAAGAAAAGAAAGCATGCACGAATAAAATTTCCATAACTTAATATGCAATAGTGCCTTCCAAATAAAAGAACACATGCAATAATAAAAACTTACTCCTGCTAAGCATCAGTGTCGAAAGATGTGAATAAGGATGGAAAGGAATGAAGAATTCTTTTTCGTTTCCAAAACTCTCAGCAAGAAAAGACAAAGAAGATTAAGAGATGGTGAAGGAAACTGGACGTGCCTGAAGCTAAGCTCGAGCTGTCAACCCAGTTCACCACATCTTCACTGTATTTTCCCCCACTGTCCAGCTCTTGTCGCCACCTAAAGAAGATTTTGCCGTACCTCAGAAAAAAGCCCCAAAACAAGAAAAATACCTCCGCTAAGATACTCCACTATGACGGTTCTACAACCACCTCCGCGCGAGCTGGGATGACTCAGCTCGCTACACTGCCACCTAGTGCCTCTTCCCTGATGCCTGATAATCAACCAGAATACGTTTCACAAAATGTAATACTCCAGGGAAGAATTACTCATAAAGAGTTGATCCGCAAAGGATGAAACATAATAATATAATTTGAAAAAGACCAAATGACATACAATGACCGCTAAGACACTATCCGTGCGGAAAGGTTAGGAATCATTCCGCTCGAAAGATGACGTCCCAAGACTTAAGTGAATAAAAAGCGAAGAGGGTCCCACGTAGCGACATGAAACTAAACAATGTTGCAATTCTAAGGCAAAAAAGGTGACATGGTAATCCCAAGGTGTAATGCACTACGTTACAAACACAACTAGGAACCTTGTCCAAGAGGATTATTCCTTAACTCACAGTACTTAAAGGTTCAACGAAATTCTTTCCTCATTTGCCATGACCATGCTCCTTTCTCTTTCCCGATGATACCTTTTCCCCTTTCGGCTAGTTGGTTCTGCATCCACTTGCAAAATAATTTGTAGTTAATTTCTTGCCACGATAATCATTCGTAATCAATAATTACGGAAGTGTAACATAAGAGAAAACAATTAAATCCAGTGTCTCTATTTGATTGCTTAGTATCATCTATAGTCTTGTGATAACTAATTCATCTTTCAAAATAACAAAACTTTCATGTTTACCTAACATCATTGAATTGTTAATCAGACGCCTAATCAATAGAGTACATTCAATACTAGATACCATTTAGGGCACATTACAATACCAGAGGGTGTTATAGTTTAATTATGCATAATAATATTCTCTAGCATGTGCACAATTAATTAAATCATCATACACAAATAATGCAACAATCATGCGTGCTCTACAATAGCATCACTAGACAGTTCGACTCTCCTATCTTCCACTTCACTTTTGGGCGAACTCTTGTTTTGAGGCCATTGACAACTCTATTGGTCGTTTCTTAAAGGTGGATGAGACTATGACAACTATGGGTCTTGCTACCTTTGTATGTTTTTTGGTGGACATCAATATTTCCACACCTCTTCCCGGAGATGTAGTTCTCATGGTGGGGGATAGGCCATGGACTCAAGTGGTGGATTATGAGGGCATCGCATTTCAATGCCATCAATGTTTGTCTATTGGTACGAATTGTTCTCTCTTGCGACGTAAAGCCGTTGCCACGTAGTGGAAAGACGCTAGCGAAGAAAACTTGGCTTTCTCGACTTTTGATTCTTATTGTGATGAAGAATCACAAATTGATGATGAGGATGAAGCTCCTATTGCAAATCTAGGTGATGCTCCTCTTGTAAATCAAGCCGTCCATGATAATAGTACTCTTGCTCCTATTGATGCAACCCCTTCTAGCCATGACGACCCTTCTTCACCTGCAACTATTGCTCTACTCCAATCTCTGGGTGACAATGTATAGCTTCCTTAGCACTCTGCCCTTTGTGCTAATAACTTTCCAAATAGAGTTTCATTAGTTGCTTCCCCTTGTGGTGGGGATCCTAATGACAACATTGCCTGGAAAGTTGTCCGACGACGTAGGAAAAATAGTTCTTTAACCCCACATTCTTCTTCACAAATTGTGGGTGAGTTGCCTTCCCATTCTGAAGGTGGACTACTAGCCTTTATGCTAGTGTGTTGTTTATATGTTGTATTTGCCAACACCTTTATTGTTAGTGTGTTGTTGAACACCTTTGCCACCTCTGGGTTGTGGTTGTGTAAGGGTCAACACCCTTGTTATGCTGCTGATTTTATTGAAAAACAAATGGCTAGACATTAATTTACTATGATAATAGAATAATAATATGACAGTAAAGGTACTCCAATGGTCCAAACTTCTTCTGTGACATGAATTAAGTTATATTCCATAGATATAATGTTCAATATGGTCGCACGACTTTTACATCTTTATTGCATTTAAATTGTATTGGGAACTTGATAAGATATATTATAATTTCCTTTTTGCCCCTTGATTTTTCTGTGCATTGGTAGACAAGAAATCAATGCTCCTTGGGGATGCGTCCCCTACTATGGTACCCCTGCCCCTTGATTTTTTTGTGCATTGGTAGACAAGAAATCAATGCTCCTTGGGGATGCGTCCCCTACTATGGTACCCCTGTTCATCCCTTGAAGGGGACATTTTGAGGACAAGGGGATGCCTAGGAAATGCCCTCCCATCCTTGATTAGTGACAAAAGGATAATGTCCTCGAAACACTCCAAAATTGATAGGGGTCAATTGTATCTGATACAGCCAAGGGACCTCCGAGTATCTTTTAACTGTCTTGCCGATGGCTAGAGCGCTTACTCTTGCTTTTGAAAGCACAATTTTAAATAAAAAAGGGATGGGTGGGACCGCAAGGACCCTCCCCACCCCTTAAACAACATCCAAACCTAATTCATTCATCAAAACGGAAAAATAACGAAAAAAATTTCATTTTAACATTTGCAAACTAGTGTTGAAGTGCAAATAGACAAAATCAACAATTGAAAGAGGAGAAAATAACAGTTGAAATAGGAGAGAATAATAGTTGAAATACGAGACTAGGACATCAAATTCACTACATTAGAGGTAAGACTTCATTTTACATTTGTTTTGCATTTTTTAAAGTTTTCTTTTCAAAATTTTTACCACATAGAAAGGGTGTTATAAGCTCATTTTTAATTTTATTTGAACCTTTTAGCTCTCTTTCTGATTCTTAACAAAAAATCATGAGCAACAGTGAGAGTAGTGATAGTGAGGAGATTAGACCTAGAAGTAGAACTCATAGAAGTATGACAACCATTAGGATTTCTTCAAGGAGTGCGAGTGTTTGTAGTAGAACCAACAAGTTCAAACCCATTTGAATGTCCTTTCAAACTCAAAATATATACAAGAGGCCCATTTAACCCAAGAAACCTGCATTAAAATTTGCATCATTAGTTGAGTAGGATAAGTGAAAAATTCAGAAGAGAGAAAGGAATGGCTTCACCATTTGTGGAAAAAAGAATGTTAGCTTTACAAAAGTTTATCATCATTTTTTCTATACAGGTGATAAAGTGGGGAAAGGTAGTGAACAAATAATTCCAGCTCAAAAGATTGAGGCAACTAGATTGCGTGTGCATAGAGGGATGTAAGAAAAGGAATTCTACAAGAGTTTGCAGTCTAGTGGTCATTATCGAGATAATGCAATTGATGTTGTTGATTTTCAGAGATGAATTGCAAATGTATTCACACTGCTGTTATGTTTATGTATTTTCCAAATGCATCGATCTCTTGTATATATACATGGCAAAGACAAGAAGAGACATGTCCCTTAATGTGACATGTCTATTCATTAATCTAATTTATTAATTTAACTATATAGTTATTATAAGAATAAATATAAATTAACTTTATACATATATATATGCATATTAATATATAAAATAATTATTATATATATTAATATATATATGTATAAGTAATAAATCATTTCTCATAATAATCATATAGTCAGATGTATTTATCTGACCGATGCTACATACATCAACACTCCCTCTTAGCTAGGGAGGATAGATCAATCAATGTCAACAATTATGACACTTGATAGCATCAATCCTCATGATGAAATCAATATATATATTACATGATTCTATCCATCGGTGATTCTATCCACAAGCTCTCAGGTGGATTGCCTCCATCAGTGATTCTATCACAAGCTCTGTCATTATAATGGAAGGTCAAGTTATTGTAAGATTGTCA
>MU227139.1:145375-162041 GCA_018584345.1 Thuja plicata
TACATCATCCTCAGGCCCTCACGATGTGAGATCATTCTATCTCTCAGGAAATGCAATCCATCTCGTCCTTGACTCACGACCATTGTGGCTTGAAGATCTTCTTTCAGAATGACTCTACAACAAATCTGCTATTCACGGGCCTTGTCACCCTCGACTCTATCTCGTCAGTGTTCCCGGCTTGGCTCGATTCGACTTCTTGTTGTTTCTATTGCCTTTGAATACAGTTTGTGCCCTCTAAAGGAGAATATGACTCTGCAATAACGCCCTACTCGGGTTTTCACAGTCCACGACCAGGCTCCACTATATTTCCATTTGATCTTCGTTTTACCTTCATTGGGCCATGCACTTGATGCGTGAATAACTGCCCTCTTAGTCGTGTCAACAATGACAAGTTATAATTACAGATATTTCACTTCTTTGCTTATATAATCTGGTCGAATTTTCCTTAGACCGGCTCTAAAGATCTACCTTCAAGCTGTTAAGCTTTATAGAAGGAACTTGGCTCTGATACCATGTTGATTTTCAGAGATGAATTGCAAATGTATTCACACTGCTGTTATGTTTATGTATTTTCCACATGCATCGATCTCTTGTATATATACATGGCAAAGACAAGAAGAGACATTTCCCTTAATGTGACATGTCTATTCATTAATCTAATTTATTAATTTAACTATATAGTTATTATAAGAATAAATATAAATTAACTTTATACATATATATATGCATATTAATATATAAAATAATTATTATATATATTAATATATATATGTATAAGTAATAAATCATTTCTCATAATAATCATATAGTCAGATGTATTTATCTGACCGATGCTACATACATCAACAGATGTCATAGAACTTGTTGCCCTGGTATCTGCCCATCCAAAAATTTAAATTTATTTGTGATAAGTGGAGTTTCCTATAAATTCATTTGTCACATCTCATTGTCTTTAGTTTCCATGACCTTCCTACGCCTAATGTTTCAAAAATCTCTCTTTTTTGCTCCAAAGAAAGAAAGAAAACATTGAAGTTTTGCCTTAAAAATGCTTGATCTTTTGTCAAAGCTTGGCTGGTTTATGGTTTAAATTTTTCCGGTTGTTCTTTAGCTCCGTCCTGTATTTTGAATTTTCAGAAAAGCCCATCTGAGTCAAAAGATATCCTTGGTTAAGCGCGCATCCCTTTTTCGCATTTTTCCATCAGATTCATTAACCAAAAAGTTTGAGAGGTTAATCAATCGTGTCAAAATAAGTGTTTTATTATTGATTCATTAACCTCACTAAAATTTTAAATTGAAAAATTAAAAAAGAGGTTAATATATTTTTATAAAACCCCTGGCCCTTTTTTTGTGAATATGTATCTTTAATATTTTATTAATAGAAAAGGACTATTCATAAAAAAAAAAAACACATAAAAAGAAAAGATTTCTTAACCTCCCGGGTTAAGCAATCTTTCAAAAAAAAAACTTATTTCAAGAGGATTCATTAACCTTTTTAAATTTATAACTACCTTTTGAAATGCGCATAGAAGACATTCAAAATGCACAGGGCATGCCATTTTTGATATAGTATGAACAATATACACGAGAAGAATAATCACTTGTTCGAAGCCATTAAGCAAGCTCGGTCTTTGGCTTAGACTTTCCACACATTCAAAAGAAGGAATAAAATGCAAAGACTTCAAAATTTGGATTCTATGGTGTTCGAGCTTTGTAATTATATAGTTATTAGCAAATGTCAAACAACTATTTTGGGAATGATACAGATCTTGGAGGCATTGTGATTTGTATTATATTAGTGTGTCCCTGTAAATGCGATTAAGGCAGCCCATAAATAAGGTAGAGATGGTGCATTCGCTGTGGATTACAGTCAAGTAAGAGAGGCGAATGTCAAACTTGGAAGAGCCGATGGAATGCAAGGGGCGACAACCAGTATAAATATTGTGGGACAAATTGCCTCAAAGACATTTAATTTCATAAAATCATGGTGCTTGCAATCAATCTATAAGCCACACGAAGATATACAAGCAAAGTGTGGAAGCTGTGGATTTTGGCTAAGTTTATGCTTGTTTCTTCAGTGGCTTATAAGCTAGTGGAGAAGAAGAATTTTCGACGGGATGTTCATGGTTTCGAAGGTGGAATAAGGATGTGATTAAAAGGTTCATCATGGTGTAATTTCACTCAAATATTACCATTTTTCTGAAGGTTTAGATTTCATAGTTTTTTCTTTGTGCATTTCGGTGAGGGTTTTGGTAGTAGATTGTGAGTGTAGTTTGGGTTTTTAATTATCAGATTTGTTGCAGCTTAAATAAAATATTAGAGGGTTTTTTTTAACCCACAACTCATATTTTATCATTGAGATCATATATTGTAAGATTGGTCTAGTTTTGCAGTGCCTATCAACACCCCTTTTGGGAGTATTTTGGGTATCTTTGTAATATGAGTTGTTGAACATGCCGAATAATTAAGAGGGGGTGAATCAGTTATTCCCTCACAACTCATAAAACTTTTCCTTTGTCGGTTAACTCATAAACAATAGTATTAACAACTTTAGATTTTTTGGTTAAGAACATCAAATATCCACATATATGTAAGCATTAAGAACACATAAACACTGACACAGAGAACACCGGGATTTTTATGTGGAAACCCAAGATGGGAAAAATCATGGAGAAGATAATTCTCATGAAATTATAACACCTGTTAAGGTGACATCGATATGGTGATTTTTATGAGGGTTCACTACCATATATACAAAGGCTCAATGTCGATACACAGGGCTTACTGCCGATACACACAGGCTCACTACCGATACACAAAGGCTCACTGCCAATACAATAAGGCTCACTGTCGATACACAAAGACTCACTACCAATACAATAAGGCTCACAACCAGAGAATATGAAAAGAGATAGAATCCACCACTAAGATCAACACACTATTGCACAAGAATGCAGATTCGCTATCACTTCGTATATCACCACGCATGAGTCTTATTAGATACACATATTTATCCACACATGTATTCTAATCCTGATACCCAACAACTGAACTCCTTCACTCTTATATATGCAACATCATGAAATCCACTAGGTCAGCCAGACAATTTGAAATAGGTCGCACCAAAGAATTCCCGTGGTGGTAAGGAATGAAATGAGAACCACCTTGAACATTACAACACGCTTCACACAAGCCAACATGCCACACCATCTCCAAAGCACTCGGTTCTAACGGATATGATCAACACGTTACACATACATAGCTGAGACCAAAATATACAAGGGATACACATCCAAATAGGATCAATCCAATCAACCATATGTTGTATCCAATGAAGAACACTCACCAAATCCTATCAGTGAAAACCTCAGCCAAAACATACAAACTATCAGAGAACATCAACCGATACACCAAGAGGTTGAAATAAGGATACGTTGAAATCAATGACAACATGAATGGAAACATCATAGATCACATCAACCTCACATTCTAACAATGTCCCCCTTTGTCATTGATGGCAACATTCATCAATAACAAAGCACAAAAACTTCAACCTTTCTCCAACTTTCTCCCCCTTTGACAACAATAAAAAAGGCAACAACAAGACCCCCCTTGCTAAAATACTCTGCTCGCCCTGCAAGGAAGGCACCAAGCACTGATCCAGAAAGATAGAAATGCAAAATACTGGACCAATGCACACACATTGGTGCATCTAATGAATGCCAGGAAGGGGAAAAATGCCCAGCTTCCCCCTGAGATACTCAAAAGTATCCTTTCACAAAGGTTTGGTAAATATGTCTGCTATCTTTTCCTTTGTGGGCACATACTCAAGCTTAACTGCACCTTCCTCAACCTTCTCCCTGATAAATTTATAACTGATATTCTTTGACATACTTATAGCGTTGGTATTATCACACATCACAGGGAATGGTTTAACAAAACTAACTGATATATCCTTCAAGGTATTCTTTATCTATAATACATGAGTACAACATGAGGATGCTACAATATACTCTGATAAGTAGTAGATAGTGTTATAAAATCACGCTTCTTGCTTGACCAAGTAACTAACGAAGAGGCAAGAAAGAATGCTCCGCCACTAGTACTCCTATTTTCCAAACAACCTGCCCAATCTAGATCTGTATATGTCGTCAGTGAAAAATATGACTCTCAGATACCATAATCCCATATCTTCCATTCCTTTCAAATATCTAAAAATTCTCTTTACTGCCATAATAGGTGACTCTTTCTATTCTTGCTGAAATTTGGCTGCCAAACATATTGCATACATGATATTTGGTCTAGTAGCAGTCAAGTACAACAATCCTCCAACCATTGATCTGTACTTAGTTGCATCCTCAGTCAACTTACAACTGGTAACAATGGGAGTACATACAGGTTTTGAATTTCTAAGCCAAACTTCTTTAGTAACTCCTTCACATACTTGGATTGAGACATAAAAATGCCTTTTTCATTATGACTTACTCGCAATCCAAGAAATAAATTCAATTCACCAATCATTGACATTTTAAATTCCTTCTGTAAACTTGATGCATAGATCATCTCTGCCTCCAAAGATGATATCATCAACATACACAACAACAATCAAAATTTTGTCTGAAAGTATCTTGAAGTATAGATTTTTGTCAGCCCCACCTTTCTTGAATCCTTGACTGATTAGATATTTATCCAATTTTCCATACCAGACCCTAGATGCCTGCTTCAGTCCATACAACTCCTTTTTCAATCTGCAAATTGCATTAAGATATGATTTTGATATGAACCATTTCGATTGCTCAATGTACACTTCTTCCTTTAGTTCTCCATTTAGGAATTCAGACTTGACATCCATCTGATAAACCTTGAATCTTTTGTATGCTGCAAATGCCAAGAACATCCTAATAGCCTCCATCTGAGAAAAACAAGGGTACAAGTCTCTTCAAATTTGATGCCTTCAATTTGTGAGTAACCCTTGCATACTAATCTCGCCTTGTTCCTAACAACCTTGCCATTCTCATCTAGTTTGTTTTGGTAAACGCATTTTGTACCTTTCACATTCTTGTATGTCAGTCTGAGCACCAATTCCCAGGTTTGATTCTTCTCTTTTTGACTAAGTTCTTCCTTCATTGCATTGATCCGACTCTGATCATTACAAGCTTATGTTACAGATTTAGGTTCAACCTCCAACAATAAACATAACAAAGCTTGATCTTGAGATGCTTTAATTCTAGTAAAAACTCCTCTGTTCTTATCTCCAATGATCTGATTCTCTGAATGATTCTTTTGTAAATACCTTGGTTTCTCAGTTGTAGATGTCGGTGTCGGTTGAGTATATTCTTCTTCTTCTTTTCCTCCTTTCTTTTGTCCTCTGTATCAGATTCATACTCAATGTGTCACTCAGGGACCTTCTAAAGTTATTCATCAACCTTCACATTCACACTTTCCAAAATTTTATTCAGCCTCTTATTGTAGCACCGATACACTTTCCTCTTTTTAGAATAACCCATAAATATTCCTTCATCCACTCTGCTATCAAATTTCCCAAGATTGTCTTCATCTTTCCGAATGCAACACTTTCTGCCAAATATTTTGAAGTACTTAACTATAGGTGTTCTTCCATGCCATAACTCTTACGAAGTCTTCCCATATTTCCCCCAGTACAGAACTCCGTTAAGCGTATACACAACAGTATGTACTGCTTCTCTCCCATATATCTCTAGTAGACTTGCTTCTTTCAACATAGTTCTTGTTGCTTCCTGAATTGCCCGATTCATTCTTTCCACAACACCATTCTGATGGGGTGTTCTTTCTCTTGAAAACTCTCTCTTAATACCATGCTTTTCACAAAAACTTTCAAAAGCATAAGATGTAAACTCTCCTCCTTTGTCAGATTTGAAAAATTTAATCCTTCTACCACACTCATTTTCAATTCTAGCCTTAAATATCTTGAACTTCTCAAATGCCTCAGATTTGTCTGTAAGAAATAAACCCATGTCTTCCTTGAATAGGCATCAATAAAAAGTATAAATTACCTTACATCTTGAACGCTCCTTATTTTGGTAGGACCACAGAGATCGGTGTGCACAGTCTCCAGTACACTGGTAGATGAATAGTTTTTTGTCTTGAATGATTTTCTTCTCTGCTTCCCTTCTTGATGGTCAAATAATGGCTTTTTGGTTTACATAGTCTGGGTAGATCTCTCAGTGCACGAGATGAGCTTATTGTCACGAGGTTATCAAAGTTTATATGACACATCCTTCGATGCCAAAGCCAACTGTCATCGGTCTGAGATAGTAAACAACATCCTTCCGATGCTCCTTCTAGCTGGTACATGTTCCTTCCTGTTCTTTTCCCGATTGCAATTAGATCTCCTGATCTTTTCTTGATTTCACAACCTTCATTTTTTAAAATGACATATCCATTTTCACATATCTGTCCAACACTCAACAAATTATGATACAAACCCTTCACATAATACACATTGTTAGTGTTGTTCTTTCCATCAAAAGTAATAGAGTGTTTATCAACAATGTAAGCTGCTTTGTCATCACCAAATCTAACATGACCACCTTCATATTTTCTAATTGACACAAATTTACTTTTATCTCCAGTTATATGATGAGAACAACCACTATCAATCAACCATTCATTTTTATTTCTCTTAACATACAAAGTAGTTTCAACACCATCATCAATTTCAACACAAATGTTAGTAATATCAATTTATGATTTCTCATCGTCTTCAACATAAACAAACAATCTTTTATCTTAGATTCATCATCTAAGATACTAGCATCTTCTTTCACATAGTAATCCTTCTTATTGAACTTCTTAAACTTTTATCTAGGACATCTCTTTGGACAACTAGTCACCAAATGATCAATTTTACCACATCTAAAATATTTTAGAGGTAACATACCTTTATACCTGTCGGTACCTTTCTTAAATCTCCTTGCAAAGTTTGCTTCAAATTCTTCTTCATCATCACCATCTAAATCATCATTTGATTTCGTTTCTTTGAGTGTTGTTTTAGACATTCTCTTATCTCTTCCAAACTTTCTCAACTCAAATGTTGTCAGGGTACGAAACAACTATTCTTTGGTAAACTTCCTTGGATCATACACCTCTTCAATTACCAAGATCTTGTCAGTGTAGTTGTCTGGTAATGTCATCAAGATCTTCTCCATTAAGTCTTCATCAGTAATAGTGCCTCCTTGGTTCTTGACTTCATTCACTGCATTCTCAACCCTTTAAAAATAGTTTTTGATATCTTGATCGTCTTCCATTCCAAGATTTTTATGTCTCTTAGCTATCAATTTCTTAGATAACTTAACTCGGTCACTCCCCTCATAGATCTCTTTCAACTTTTCCCAAAATCCATAAGCATGTTCCAAAAAAAAAAGCCTTTGCTAATTCAATCTTTGGTAAAGCACTAGTAATAACATACCTTTCCTTTTCATTTTCCTCATATACCTCGATTACGTCCTGAGTGGTAATCCCATTATGAGGAAATACATATTTTGTCTCACATGCTTCCATGACTTGTAACCAAATAATACCAAGTATCCTTTCATCTGATCTTTCCATGAACTATAATCTGATCCATCAAACAAAGGGATAGTCAATTTGTGTTCCATCGGATCTACTTTAAGTGGTTAAGATCTTCACTAAGGAATCAAGGTCTGATACCAATTGTTGAATATGCCGAATAACAGAGAGGGGGGTGAATCAGTTATTCTCAAACAACTTATAAAACTTTTCCTCTATTAGTCAACCCATAAAAAATAATATTAACAAATTTAGATTTGTTGGTTAAGCACATCAAACATCCACATAAATATAAGCACTATGAACATAGAAACACCAACATAGAGAAACCATGATTTTTACGTGGAAACCCAAGATGGGAAAAACCACAAAGAAGCTAATTATCATGAAATGTATAATACCTATTTAGGTGACACTGCTATGGTGATTTTTACAAGGGATCACTGTCAGATATAGAAAGGCTCACTGTCAATACATAGTGCTCACTATCGATACACATGGGCTCACTACCGATACACAAAGGCTCACTGCCAATACAATAAGGCTCACTTCCAATACACACATGCTCACTAATGATACACAAAGGCTCACTACCAATACAATAAGGATCACAACCATAGAATATGAAAAGAGATATAATTCACCACCGAGATCAACACACTATTCCATAGGAACACAAATTTGCTATCACTTCACATATCACTATGCATGAGTCTTATCAGATACAAATATTGACCCACACATGAATTCTAATCCTGATACCCAACAACTGAACTCCTTTGCTCTTATATATGTAGCATAATCAAATCCACCAGGTCATCCAAACAATTTGAAATAGGTCGCACCAAAGCATTCTCACAGTGGTAAAGAATGAAATGAGGACCACCTCGAACATTACAACATGCTTTGCACAAGCCAACACACCACACCATCTCCAAAGCACTCAGTTCCAATAGATATGATCACCACGTTATACATACATAGTTGAGACCAAAATATACAATGGATACACATCCAAATAAGATCAATCCAATCAACCATATGTTGTATCCAACGAAGAACACACACTGAAACTTGTCAGTGAAAACCTCAACCAAAAAATACAGACTATCAGAGCACATCCACCGAAACACACCCAATACACCAAGAGGCTAGAATAAGGATATGTTGATATCAATGACAACATTAATGAGAACAACATAGATCACATCAACCTCACATTCTAACATGAGTTGCAAAATTTTATTGGAAGACTTGAGGTTGTGGATTTAGATCTCTTTCTCAGTTTTTGATGCAATTTTAGAATTTGATAAAGATTAATCGAAGGGGTTTAAAGAGGATTTAGATCTAATATAAAATATTATCAAGGGATATTACAACTTCATAGTCTCTCTTGTTCTCTCTTATGGTGGGAAGTTTTCCTTGCATGGGTTTTTTTTTTTTTCTCTCATTCATCATTGAGAGCATTTTGTATTTTCACCTCTCTTTTAGGGAGGAGTTTTGTCCTATTGGGTTCTCCTTTTCTCCATTTGTGAGAGATTGCATTGAATTTTTGCATGGGTACCTAACATTGGCATAGTATTTGGGACCCATCTTGCGTGTATTCATACATTCTCCTTAAATTGCACTTAAGGGAGAGTGTTAGTGTATTTAATTATTACACCTAGTAAGTCATTCTCCTAGGTTCTAAATATGCATATTACTAAAGTTTACCTAGCTACCATATAAGAATAGTCCCACTATAGGTGATTTTATCACATTATGACTTTTCCACTTTAAGCGGGACTTCCACCTTTGGCAGACTTATCACAATATCACTTTTCTACCTTTAGTGGTGTGTTTCACAAACACCTTTCCACATTGGAAGGTGATCCACCTTTAGTGGATGTGCGACACAAACATATTTCCACTATGGAGGATGATCCACCTTTAGTGGACATGTGACACTTTCACTTTTCCAAATTTGTTGGGTGATGAGTTATCTTTTTTATTATCATATCATAAGATTATGACACTTGTCATAATCTTTTTCACTCCTATGTTCTCCCTTGGTCTATTTAATCAAGGGGTCTCCTTTGTAATATTTATCTAGTTGATTAATTTTATTTCATTCTTGGTGAGAATACAATTTATTCTTGTAATATTCATTCTATAAAGTAGTATCATACTTCACATTAGGCCTCTAGATCTTGGGTGGTTGTCTCCATAGACAAATCTTACAACATTTAATCCTATTCTTCTAAAAATTCTTTTTCTTAGGTTTTGACTTCTTATAGTTGTGATATTCCTTTCTTCATCATAGCTTACTTTGTTTGGACACTTATAAATTAACTACTTCATAAAAAAAAAAACATTTGAAGGGCAACTTACCTTTGTATTTACGTCATCAAGCTTCTGGATTCGATTATGTTGTTCTTTTTGTATTCATTGAAACCTTTCTATAATAACCTTTGTATTTACTGAAAAAATTCTATAATTTACTTAAAAAGTTAGCTTACTCTATATTTTATCCATCACTGCAATCAAATTATCTAACCTTATTATATGTGAACTGTAGGATGATGAAAAATTGACTGTCAATAAGCTACTTTATACTTGTATTTTCAAGAAAACAGGATATGGATCAAAATTTTAAACGAGGTTCCACATTCATGAATAAATTTGAATTTTTCAAGTAGAGATCCCCAACTTTCAGCAGGTGCACTCCTAAATTAGAAAATCCCAATGTCTTACTAAGTGTCATGTGCATATTTCTGAGTCAGCTGCTTATACTCATTCAAAATTTTCTAAATTTTGTATGACATTTGAATGTGCACAGTAATATGTTTTTCACATTTTAGCCAATCTATACCAAAGATAGTTCCCTAAAGGTGATAAAAACTTCGGGGAGCATAGCAAATTAATAATGTTGCAACAAAAATGCAACTTCATCATTTACTTTTTCTAAAATAATGTAAATTTTTGAAACCAAAAATTCTTACAGATGCTACAGAATATTCTTACTTTAAAAGGCCTATCTACTCAAGGTATATAGGCCCATGGGTTCCCTTGCTAACATAAGAAAATGACTTACGATATCAGACACACCCTGCCAGTGAAAAATCCTTAACATAGCAATGAATGGTGTTATTTATTAAGGCCCAGACAGAGTCTAAGATTTTAATGATTAGAAAAGGAAAAATATAATAGACGAGACAACACCTGTATATCCTTTTCAAGGATGTCCAAACCATAAATTTTTGCTGCTCTCGTGCTAGCAACTGCTTTTTTATTATGAAGTTTGTGAAGTGAAACAAATTACAAGGTGCCAACACATATTGGTTGTGAATTTGACCCAAAAAATGGATATAAAGATTACCTATAAAGGGAACATCTTCAATTTATCAATAATTAAGTCATAAGTATTATGAGAAGTACTACAATACTCATAAAAGAAGAAAATATAAACAACATAAACTAATAGACCTTTTTTTGCAGCTGTCGTGTCATCAACTTCCCTAACAATGCCCAACCTTGACAATGTGTGCTCACATTGTGAGAGAGCCTAAAAACTGTAGCAGGAATCAAAAGAGTTGAAAAATATGAACACCATTTCAGTATATAAAATTAACATAAATCTAGAACTAGTATATTTTCATTGCCTATGGATGACTAAGCACTCACTGAAGTTCCTCCTTCTTTACTCCAGGAACTCCTAAAAAGTAGTTGTAATGTCCCCAATCCCGCAGTAAGCTAGTATGGCGCCTGGTTAGTCTATCTCCCCCATCTGGATAGGCTAAAGGGTTCTTTCAGAGGATGTCAACCAGTCACAGGCTTCAGTGGGCGAGATTTTATTATTTGGGCTCATTTCCTAAAGTAAAGTCACTTTACTTTAGGAAAAGATATTATAAAATCACTTTATGACTTTAAGTTACTTTATTTTATAAAAGTGACTTAAAGTAACTTAAGTGGGCACCTTTATCCCACATTGTTTAAGTTGTGGAGTTTTCTTTCACTTCGAGGTTATAAAAGAACAAAACTTTCTTGGGAAAAACATCCATGGAAATTATAAACTAAAGAAAAAACAAATCTGGTTGCAATTTGTGACTCGTCTATTTCTTGAGGAGGTCGCCCCTCGAAGAAATACTAGAAAGTTGGACGTAGCCCTGACTTTTCCATTTGTAATGGAGTTACACAGATTTCAACTTTGAGCTTATCAAGTAAGTGAAATACATCAAATTTTAAAACTTCTGCACTTAGTTTTGAAATTCAGAGAACAAGGAAATTGGTATTACTTCCAGCTTTCAAAATAGCATCAAGAACGCAGCCTTGAGAGGTAGAAACATTGCAGGGTCTAGATCTCTACATTTTGGCTTTCGAGATTGTCACAGTTATTACGAGTGAAGGGAAACCACATATTTCAACAACATTATGGTCTGCGATATTAGAGGTGCCTGTGGTTTATTTATTGGTCAAAAGATATCCCATAACAACACGTGGGCCTATTCATTTCGCATTTTTCATTACACAGCGGGAGGTGGCGAATTAGTTGTTTGAAGGGATACACGGGAATACACACCGCATACACATAGCGGTCAACAAGAAGTAACCAGAGCTGCGCGTGACTTTCAGAGTCCACACAGCAGCGCGGGAACCACGACACACTTCCAGCGCGTGTGGAGAGAGCTCGTTTGCATAGCCAATCACCGTGTGTAGGAAAGGAGTATCATGTGGATGTTTGGAGTCCTTACAATATTGTTGGACATGGCTCAGACAGTGGGCACCATACGGGTCATGGACGGTAGACAGAAGGCTTCCAGTTAAACGCCTGCGGTTAGCAGCCAGTCTCCATTGGCGGAACATAGCCGTATGTTTAAATATAACTCCACTTGCAAGTTATCTATTTCCTACCTTCTGAAAGCTAATCTTAATCGGTTATTGTATGGAGTATTTCATTGAATAATGTTTCGGTTTATCCATTGTGCATTCAATCGAATTTGTCTATCTTTCTAGTCTGCAAACAATATCTATTGCCTAGTGAATGTTGGTTCAAATATACATCGGAGATCGTTTTAGCTATTTGCGCAAACAAGAAAACATAGAAGTTTCAATAGTTATCACACATTCAGTGTCATTTACAGCTATTCAAAACTATTTGGTTAATAAACCTTGTGACACAACTTCAGATAAATTTATTTTTAAAAAAATCGGGGAAAATCTAGTAAGGATTATTACAGTAGTGATGTACTGCAAATTATACTTCACCCAAAATATGCAACCAATGCCAGAGTAATAGGTCATAATTGTGATTTATACTCCCCTGTAACAAATTTTCAATAGGAAAGACAACCTATCGACTAGCCAGAGCTCCACACCCTATGCAAAAAAGTTAAAAATATTAGTTAAATTTTCATAAATAGGAACCTGTTCTTAACCTCTACTAAATGAGTGAATATTTTTTGTGCCAATGATTTAAAAGGTAAAGTATGTACATGCTCGTTTCCCTTCAAGTAATCACTAGTTTCATCTCCATGTCAATTGTCTAATCACTAGTTCCATCTCCATGTCAATAGACAATAAGTACCCAAATTGAACGCCCATTTATGAAGGAAGAAGAATATGACTAATGTAAGCACCAAAGTAAGTGTCCGTTTTGTACTCAATTAGAAATAACACTTCTTTATGGTTTTCATTATATCACAATGACTTGATAAGGAAGATAGTGAATGAATCTATTTATCTGACTTATTTGTAGTTGGTTGGTCCACCAGATACTTGCATACAATAGTCAACTGACACCTCTTCTGGTAAGGACTTGTTGCCTTTATCTTTGTGTGTCTGGCGATGGTTTGGAGAGCTCCCATTGTGTTTCTCCCTAGTGATATTATTTTTCATATATTGTTTTATTTTGAGTATGTAGTTTGCCAACCAAAATATCTAGGAAATATGTACATAAAAGTTAAAAAGTAGACTATTTGCTATGCTACAACTAATGTGATAATTTGTGCATGCTAGTTTACAAATTTGCAAATTACAAGAAAATGCCATAAAGAAAAAATAACATAATGCAAAGGACTTGTTATGTGAAACACCAGAGTTCCATGTCCCCTCTCAAAACACGAGAAGACGATCACCTCAAAAATAGTTTCAAACTGTTTGCAAGGAACTGTATCACATTTAAGATAAGCTTTAGCAACAACAACCTCACTAAATGCTCCAGGAAGACCCTGAAATCCTCCATCAGATTAGTAGCTCAGAAAACAAACACAATTTTCTCAAAATTGCACTTCAGAAAACCACCTAACTTGGCATTGTCAAAAAATACTATGCCTGGTATGAAACATGTAACTGCGATCTTTCTCTCACTGGAATTGATAAATCTGATATTGACAAAGGTCCTAAGCATATTCAGAGAAAACACACAAAATATAGATTAACTTCAATCACTTAGAATAAAACATCTAATATTAGATAATAAGGGATTCTGAAAGCATAAGTTCATTTGCATCCTTTCAATGTAACAAAATGCACTCTAGTTATGCTTTTGAACTTTGATGCAAGAGTCATTCCAATGCATATACACAAACTTTTCATTAAATCCATTGTAATGCCTATGAAGAACCCAGAAGAGTCAGTGGGAACGAAAACAGATTAAAGTGAAAGTTAAGCAAGGGAAGTGTCTTATAAGTTTCCAATATGCATATTAAAGTGAATGTAGAGTAATGGGAATGACTAGACCATGTCTGGTAGGAGAGAAAGGCAAAAGGCAAGAACAACCCAAAAGGAGGTGGCAATACAACTAAATCCTTTAAATCCTTCAAATTTCATGTCTTTCAAAATTCTGTCGATTTATTCACCAATCATGCAGTTTCCTAGCATAACTATTAAAATGCCAAAAAGAAGCTAGTAATGAACAACATCAACCATGTATTGCTCTTCCTAGGGAAGGTACATGGTATAACTAAGGCCTATGTTGATAAATTTGGTCATGTGTGTGAATTGCATTCTGAACATCAACCATGAATTGCTCTTCCTAGGGAAGGTACATGGTATAACTAAGGCCTATGTTGATAAATTTGGTCATGTGTGTGAATTGCATTCTGAACATCAACCATGAATTGCTCTTCCTAGGGAAGGTACATGGTATAACTAAGGCCTATGTTGATAAATTTGGTCATGTGTGTGAATTGCATTCTGATATGAAACTCTATAGGAGGAGTTACCTTCCTCCCTCTCTCTCTTCATACATGTACCTAGGACAATTAACATTGCACTATATCAATAAAAGTGTTAAAAAATAATGTAATATGAAGGTCTTCTATCTGAAACAACTCCTAATAACATACTTGATGTGCCAAACTCAATCTCAAATGGTTGCACCTAGTTAAAAGAATCTTTATACACATTTTCTCATTATTTGTTCCTGCCATGGCAGGATAACTATTGCCGAGGGCTAAAATAGTAAATAGTGATTAATCGTTACATTCATGGCCAATAACATTGCTTTATTTTCCTTTTACTATTTTTATCTTGAATGTTTGTTCAGGAAAGATGATCGAGCTTTAGCTGTTGCCTGTGTAAAATGGTCGCTGGCACATTTCCTTTGGCCAAATTGGAGGTTTCGCAGGTTTCTGCAGAATGCAAGAGAGAGTGGTAGTGTCCCGATGCAAGAGAAGGCGTGAGTTTCCAAGTTTCGAATTAATTATCTTTGCCACTTTACAGAGCTGGGTATTCTTTCAACACTAACAATAATTTTTTTATATTTCATCCCAGCACACATCTGGCTCATGGAGTGGAACGTGACATTTCTAGCCAATAGGCTTTTAACTGGGCGGAAAAAAATAGGAAAAAAAAATGCAGTATTGCAGTCATACGTGCAAGCTTTAACTAGTGATTAAAACAGTTTTTTCCAACCAACCATAAACTCTCTTTTCCTTCTATATATTTGCATTTTGGAACAACATTATCCAAACATGCTCAGAAGTTTACTAGGACAAGAATCTGGCCGACTATTATTGGCTCTGAAAAATAAGATTGCAATCTCCAAGAGGAGAGAACACACAATTTACTATGTCTCTTCAGTGCATTGCAGAATATTTAATAACTACGGCTGACGATAGTTAAATAAGGGAGGGTTTGGAGCACAAGATGGCAGCATTTCAGCAGTCCACATGCCTTGGCTGTGCTGAAGCTGGTTTTAGACGTGGCAATGCTGAGAAAAAAGGGAACCATGTGTTCTCTGGAGCCTCTTGCATATAGGGACTTCTCAAATATCTGCGTAATATTTTTTTTGATGTGCGATCCATTGCTCGTAGATTCAATATTACAGAGCATTTTACATTGCTCTGTTTCCGCTCTTTTCCGCTGTGTCTGACAGTTTGAGAAATCTCTCAGCCTCTTTCTACCATCTATATCTCAGCGGCAATGGGAATAGGGATTTTCGCGTGGAGATCCCAGCCTGGCTGCAGAACTTCACGGCACTTAAAACACTAGATCTCAACAGCTGCGTGCTCTCTGGTAATGTTTTTTCGATTTGAAATCTTCCCTTTCGAAAGCTTTGATTTGTTTTCCAACAATTTAGGCAGGAGTGTTTCTTTTATATTCTATAACCAGTCGCTTTTCTCTTGGTTGTCGTTTAGGCCCCGTTTGGTTGGGGAATTGGAATTTGACTCAAAACCTGATTATCTCAAAATCAGGTTTTGTAATTCCGGTTTTGTATCTTTCGAGACTGTTTGGTTTACTCGGAAGATGGATTAGTCAATCCATCTTCTGCGTTTGGTTGCCAATTTCGAAATCGGAATTAAATTTGACAAATTCTAACTTCTGCGTTTGGTTCAACAATTTAGAATTGGAATTGGAATTAAACACTCCATGTTCTATGTTTGGTTCTACATTTCGAATTAGAATTGGAATTCAACAAAGACTATAATTTTTTTATTATTATTTAATAATGTTTAATTTAATGTTGTGATTTATTTTGTCTATTTTTTTATTTGTTTTATTTTGAGTTTTTTTAATTGTTAATGTTTAATTTAATGTTGTGATTTATTTTGTCCATTTATTTATTTTTTTTTTTTTGAGTTTTTTTTATTGTTATTTTTTTTTTAAACTTTTTCTAATTTAAGATCATTGATTGCTTTAT
>MU227139.1:168758-199881 GCA_018584345.1 Thuja plicata
AACTGATTTATCATTTTGGGAAACAATCCAGTTCCACTCAGTTAACTGATTCTCATCTATTTATCATTTTGGAAACATTTCAGTTAACTGAAAACTGAATATGGAAGTTTCCAAAACAACTGATCAGCTAGTTCAGTCAACTGACTCTTTCGACTAATCGAATCACTTGCATATGGATTGTGCTTCTTCAATCGAATCTGAGCCACTCTTTTTGTTTGATCTCGACCGTCGATTCGAGAGAGATTTCTATAAAAGAGAAACTCTTTTCCTTCATAAAGGATCCTAATCTTTTATCTAATGTTATTATGCTGCATTTTCGTCTTAGCTATCTTGCATTCTTAGCATTTATTTAATATTGTTGTTTACTTTTATTCCAGCATGCAAATCTAATCATTAGAGCACATTCAATTTGGGTTTTAAAAAGAATCTTTCACTTTTCAATTTGGTGCTTCTAAAAACTGAATTCTAACTATCTTGGATTAACAACAATCTGCATTTGCATTTAGATTAATCAGTAGTTTACTTTCAGCATATAGCTTTTTAAATCCTTCGTTTAGGTCTTTGGTGTAGTCACTGAGCTTGCAATGACCTGAGAGCAAGCTCATACTCCAACCTTCTAGAAGGCAACAGGTCAATTCTTTTAGACATACATGATGAATTAATCAATATTCATTTATGTATGCAACTGAAGTACAATGACTATGTTGAAGTGTATGGCTAAATCAGAGGCCCACATTTAGCTAGCACAAGTGAAACATGCTTACTATCACTCTGAAACAATTGAATATAATGTCGTGGTTAATCATTTTGAAGAGGGTATTGTAAATGAAAGGTTGTGAATGAAGTAGTTGTTTTTAAAAATTCTCATTCATTAGATAGTAAAAGTTATATATTGGGTAGCGAAGTTAAAATTTTGTTCTTTGATTGATGGAAGTACATGTATAATTGTATATTGTAAATTGCCTAACTAAATTTATTTGCAACCCATCTACATAGCTTAGGAAGCTTTGTGAGCAAGGATGTTCATCCCCAGATGAATTTGGAGCTCCTATCTAAGAATGGTTCTTAAGAATACTTATTCATCTAATTAACATCGATAATTGAATTTTTGCCATGATTCAATCTTCTAATATATATCTTGGTAATATTTAAATAGTGAATATTGTTATTTGGGATAGGTTTGTGGCTCCTAATAGAAGATTTTTGCTTACATCTTCGACCTACTTGGCACTAAATTTTTTCCTATGTTTAGTCAAATAGATATATTTATAAATACACAATATGAATAGAATAAACTATTTTCATGACACTTAGAACTTGTTTATTAAAGGGTCAGACAAAGTTTGTAATGTCATTTACTGTTATTTATGCGGGCAGAAGGTTAACCACGACATTTAATATTTATTCTCTCTATGAAGTTTTCAAGGCTTTTTTAGGAACTTGTATTTTTCTATTTGATTTGTGTATACTTGAGGTTTCTGAAATACACATAGTCTAAATATCAATGTCTTCCAGACTATTAATAAAGAGAGAATATAAGGTAAATATTTAGAAATAGAGGGAGAATTATGAAATAATTGGAATAACTTGAAATAATTTTCAATTTAGATTAGTATAATAGTATAATTTATTTAAATAATTGGAATAACTTGAAATAATTTTTAATTAAGATTAGTATAATAATATAATTTATTAAAATATTTGTATATATTTCATAATTTTTTAAAATTAAAAAAAAAAATCTTATAAAATTATTTTTTATATAATAAACCCTTGAATTAAATAATTATAAAAAAACTATCATATCAATTTTAAATGTAATTCTAACATAATTTTATCTCTATTTTGCAAAATAAAACCTTGCTTAAATTAATTACACATATTCTAATTAATTACAATTTTAAGTAATATAATTTAAAATTATATAATAATTATTATTATAAACAGTAAGTTTACAAGTATGACATACAAAATTTTAAATAATTTTCTAAACAAACACATATCAACGTTATCAAAGCACCATTGAAACTATACAATCACAAGATAAAAACAAAAACAAATTCAACATTAACCAGGTTACAACTGATAACTTCAAAGAAAAGAAAAAGATGAAAAGAATTCACAAATCAATTTCTTAAGTATTAAAGAGAAACATTGTTAAGTATTAAACAAAAACCACAATTGAGTGTAATATGACAAACTGAAAGGTATCATAAGGATGAAAAAATTGAAAACCTTGCATAGGCCTGGAAACTATTCCACCACTTTAAAAATCTATCAAAGACAACAAATAAATAATCATTATTTCTTTTTATCCTTAGCAATCTATGAACAAAATACATAGTGAATTATTCACAAAGTCCCTTATCCTATATTTTGACTTATCCCTTTTGATAAATGACACACTATGAACCTCTCCATATGTTTATTAACATATTTATATATAAAAGCCACAAATGACCTTCTTCCAACAATGTTCACAATTTATCCCATCGAACTGACAACCTAGTCAACTCTTCAAATTTCATCACTGTATTACAATCATTCTCTGCTACTCCGAAGGAAAAGCTTTCAGACACATCACAGGTAGGCTACCTGCCCCTCCCTATTTAATAATCCAGAGAAAATAATAAGAAATGAGTATGCATTCAGGTGGGTTTTGAATTATTTGAATCATTTTTACACCTGTGTTCCTTGTTAATACAATTGGATTTTAAAGCTCGGCTTAAATGAACACTTTATAAAGGACACGAGAGTTGCTGAAGAGAAAAAGTGTTCGCCAACTCAACCTAAAATTTGTTTGAAAAATAATCAAGGGCGTACATGGTATCCATTCTCCCTCGTTATGAAATTTGATAACATTTTAGAGTAACATCCATGTGGCTTCAAAGAGCATTACCATATGCAATATCAATCATTCCAATACTATTGCATTTATAATTTGTGACAACTGTCACATTTTCTTACACCTGTCCAAAGATAGAAAAGCATATGAAAATATTGAATTGTGTTTTTATTATAGTCTGTCGCAGCCTAAACGTATTATTTTAGAGTAACATCCATGTGTCTGGAAAAAGTATTTCCATATGCAATATCAATCATTCCAATACTATTGCATTTATAATTTGTGAAAACTGTCACATTTTCTTACACCCATCCAAAGATAGAAAAGCATATGAAAATATTGAATTATGTTCTTATTATAGTCTGTTGCAGCCTAAACATATTATTTTCCTCATCTTTCTGATGTTCGGAATTAACAAACATTTTGAGAGTAAACTTGTTGGCAAAAATATGCATGCACTCTTATAATTTATCTACTATGAATTCATCAGCTGTTCGGATTTGTCAATTGTTAATCTAGGAGAGACTCCTCTCGCAGCAGAAATATTAAGATTTTGAAGATTTATTTAATTTTCAGAAAGAATTTTGTTTGTAGACATGATTGTTTATGTGGCAGTAAGGCATGCAGATAGTTGATATCGAGTTGATGGTAGAAGGCCAAGGTCCATAGAGTATTTTTTAAGGCTTCGACATTATTTTCACACGAGGACATTCATAGGTGAGGGGCGGGCTAGCAAATGGAAATTGAAACTTAGAGAAGATTGCTTGAATTGCAGTAGCATACTTTGTCCCGACACATAACATCATGACAATATAAGCTGCTATATCCAGAGATGAAAATTAATCAAAATTTACCCAGTCAATCAATATGTCTCCATATGAGACTGTCTTTTTTGTGTCTACATGGTTCTGGTTCAGTTTTTTTTATTTTATAGGTCATTGAAAGCATTATTCACTGTGACCTCTTGATACTTTCAACTAATAGCAAAAATAGGACATTTTAGAGGAGTGTAAGAGCCATTCAGGTGCAAAAAACACCAGCTTTATTCATAATTATCAAGCATAAAATAATGAATGTTGGGAAAATCAATTGTTTTCACCTCAATTCCTTTTAATGAGGTTCTAACTTAGTGCAACCAAACATGGAGTTGGTTGCATCCGACAGCCCCTTGCCTTGGACTTTCTATGGATTTTATCAGGTTTATATTTACTTGATCCCTATTTCAGAAAGTATGTAAATCTAGCAGTTCAACTTTGTAATGATAGATTGCTGCAACCATTAGTATGTATCCAATTAAATATAGGATTCACTTTGCAATATTGTAACTACAAGGCATGACAGGAGAAGAATTTAGAAATTCAAAAAAAAATAATTAAGTTGTAGAATTAGGATTTTGCAATAGAGAATGCTACCCTTGCAGTCCCTCAGGTGTTTTTAGGTTGCCAGACAATTTTTCCATGGAATTCAAAAAGATTGGCCAAATTAGCATCTAGATTGGCATGGCTGTGATCTGAAAAAGAACCTGCACCTTTTACCATTAACAGTGTGTTTGATGAGTGGATTATAAAACTTATGGTGGAAAAAAGTCTCCTATGGGACATGTCCCTCATCTGAAATACAGAGTTTTGGAAACAAGAATGTGCTGATGGAGATGAAACAGGTTGGGGATGTTTTCAAGATGCTTGGACATCTCCGGGGCATTTCCTCCTATAGGGGACGTTGGGGAAATGCGCTGACATCCCCATGAAAGCCTGAGAACTTCAAAAATCATTCAATCTCTCAAAGTTTTGCTGGGAACTCCCCACAGTTTCTCTGTCATAGATTGTATTTTTTTCATATCTTTGAACAGACCGACATAATGGCATGTGCAAATTGTTGACTTGGAGGAAAGATGATATGCTTACATGGCATTGGAGGCAAAATTGACAATTAAAATAGCTGCTAATGTTTGTGAGTTTCTGCTAAGTGCTATCAGGAGTTTCTAAAATGTTAAAAATAGAGAACAAAATAATTAAAAAGATTTGAGCATGGAGATATTGTTGTCTTCAAAATTCACGACCCCCTTCATCTAGACTGTTCAGATTCACCAATTGCACTATCAGTTCCGTAAAGAATGAAGATTTGGTAAAATAAAATATCAGGATTTGGTTTCCGGAAGTGAAGATTTCAAAATTTACATACCCTAAAAGGTGAAAAATAAATTTATTTTGAGTCTATATACCACCAGCTGTTGTACCCAAATTTGTCTCTATGTTCCTCTGTCCGTAGCATACACTATTTCTTGTTCCCAAATTTGTAGGAAATAATGGAGGAATGAATGCACAAGCTTCTGATCAAAATGGTACAGTGGCGATTTAAATCTTGATAATTACAACATCACCCTTGGATGAATTCCAAGAAGCAATAGAAATTATAAACTCTTTTCTCTCCTAATCATGAATTGTTCAAGAAATGCAAACCATATCATTCACCTTGATTGGATGCTGGACATTTTGTTAGGCTTCTCTATACATACAAATAGTCAACACAATTATCATATTTAGATTTAAGTATTTTTATATGTGAATTTTTAGTTACTATTTTCTTAATATAATACTATAACTTATATCAAAAGGTGTTGATTGTATTTTATGTAAACCATGTTTTGAGGGACTTGTATATATTGCAGGGAAGGGTGAGTGATGAAATCCTAACTGCAAATCACCTGAATATTGGTTGCTGGTAAGGTCCACTAGTTGAAGCATCTCAACCCTGCTAAGTCAAGCCACAGTGTGCTAGAAAGCCAGTTTATATCTCAGGCTTGACTATACCAATGCTTGCAAAAGGGCATTCACCAGAAACTTACCAAAAAGATTTCACTAAATGCTAGATATTGGTATTGCTGATTTGTTTAACTTTTCATTCTAGAATAGGTTTGGACTCTGAAAGTTTATGTTTCACAAAAGAGTGTGATTCCAAATTAATAGTTGGTGAAATAATCGTCTATTCTGAGGAAAAGCCAGAAACCATAAAACCCACAGTCTCAAATTAAAGCTTCAAACCCTATAATATGGACTTCAAACCCTAAAATATTTAATCATTTGAAATAATAAGTCATAACCCCACAGTCTCAACTTGACGGGCACAAGAAGCCAAAAGATCAAAGTAAAAGAAGTAGAACCTGAGTTGGAAGGAAGAGGAGCAACTGTGAAAAGTTATGGGGCTGCAAGACTGTGAGACTACCCTCAACAGAATTAGGGGTAAACAGGAAAAAATTGAAAAGAAAGAGGTCATAAAATACTTACATTTTGCACTTAACGCTTTGTCATGGTAAAAGAAATCCTCAGAAAACAAGGGGAAATATTTGTTGTGATATACCCATTTATAAAGATCTTACCAAACAGATCTCTACAGGATTAAAAAAGATCTTACTAAAAATATCTCGGCGAGAGCAAAGCTCAATCAACAGCTACATGCACTCATCATTCTCACAAACACGAATTCTAGGATGGAGACGCCAAAAAAAACCAGAGAAAAATCTGAAATCCTAGGCGAATTCATAGAAAAGGATGAACATTTAATAAAAAAACCAGAGAAAAATATGTAATCCTGGGCGAATTCATAGAAAAGGATGAAAATTTAATGCAAACAACTTTTCATTTAATGCAATATATTTTTCTCTAATTTCCTTGTCAAAAATTAATTTTCCTCCTTGCCTTTTTTCATCAGAACCAATAAGAATTAAGATAAATACCATTTTTTAACTTTTAAAAATATGAAAAAAATTTCAAACTATATAATAGACTTTATAGCTAAAAAAATTCTAAAATCTTATTGGTCAGATTAATTGCATTTTAGCTTCTAAATGAATGCAATAGTTTACCTGCCGTAGGCAGGAACTAATAATCTTATGTGAGGAAACTTTCTTTTATATCTATTTATATGTGGATATATTAAAAAATAATACAAGGTTAAACTTAGGGCTAACAGTGAAATTGCTTCTTTGATAGAAGTAGGATAATCCAAAATGCATGGTAATAACTAGCATCATATGATATGGCCACACATAAGAGAACAATGAAAAACTTACCATTCATGGGATTAGTGGTCAAGAGAGAAGTTGGGGAGGATGAATGCACACCTCAAGAGATGCTAGAATGAAGCACATAGGAGGCTTCAAAATGGTCATGAGAAAAAAAATCCCAGAGAAAGTGCGTATTAGCTTCACCAAAGGGGAAATGATTAAATTTCCCTCCAACCCTTTTAAGGCCAAAAATCAATTGCATAAAATCCCCTCCTAATGTATACCTATTGCGTGGAATTAAGCCTTTACATATTTTATAAAAAAAATGACATGTACATTGTTTAATGTTGTTAACTATATTTTTAATTATTAATAAATTATCAATATTTTAAACTACAAGTTATAAATTATTAATTTTTAACTATGTATCTAATATTTTGACATTTACATTCTTTAAGTTTTGAATGGTCATTTATCTTTAAATTTTCAATTTCACTCTATTTAAACATTTGTATATTCTAAGTAGGAGATATTTTCTACAACAAGCCAAATTGTGATATTTCTATTAGGATTTAATTGTTTGGTTTTTGAGTCAAACATTACAGGACAGTGATAAAGAGTTTAGATCAAACCAGGTCTGAAAACAGTGAAAAACCAATGAATACACTACTAGGACTAGGTGATCTTGACAATCACAAATCAAAAGACAATCAATAATATTTCTAAAGGTCATGAACAAGTGATATTGAATGCTTGAAAGTAGCTTTTTGTTTAGAGTGCAACCATTGTTATAATGAGAATGAAAGCATAGGTACTGCCATGACAGAGATATGTATCCTAAGTGTTGGTTCCTTTTATATTTCAAGAAGGAAAAATCTGTTCACTAACACATACCAAGCAGATTTGCATTGTTAGGGGTGAACAGACACATGCTTATGCCCTATTTTCTAGGTAGAGGATGAAAATGCTTGCTTGTTGACTTAGGTACACACTCAAATGCTAATCAGAATATGGCCATCACCAAGAACGCAATGGCTCGACCAATCATGATGCCATATTATCCGACTCCAAATGCAAGTGAAGGCACGATATGACGAATGTCTTGGGGCAATTACTTTTTGCCTTGCACAAGGATTATCACCCTTTTGGAGATGAATCGGGTAGTTTTGTCTATGAAGTTCGTTGTTTATGATGGGGCAATCTGTTCGAATCCATCTCCCATATAATTGCACAAGGAAAAATTGAGGCGTATAGCCCTATGAGTACTCAAATACGTGTAGTCTCGCAAGTAAGATTCAAGCGGCTCCTCTCTACACATACCCAAGCATGTTGAAGGAATGATGTCAGAATTCTGAGAACAAAACCAATTCCGTCTTCCGAGGCTTTGGCCTACGAGGAAGCAATTATTTATAGTGAGTTGGAAGGGTTGGCGTAAAACCTGTCCTCACTTGGGTCATTCCCGGGAGATTTTTTCCTCAACCAACAGACCCTCTACTGTTTAATAGACATACAAAGGATTGGCGAGCGTAGGATTTCTAGATTTTTGATTCTTCGAAAGAAGAAGAGCATAGTCTCCTAGTCCATGTCATTTTCTCCCAAAACACTTCAATCAAATGTTCATTCCCTCAAGCTATTTGAGCTCGATTTAAATGTTCCTAATTTATGAAAACATAGTACCTTGAAAGCAAAGTTTGATTGTTCAGTTTCCCCAAAATTAGGTGATTTGCCTGTTCAATTACTATTTTCCAAAATTTAGACAATGAATTTGTTCAATTATCCCACAAAATTTTAATGCTTTGTGTTGTTCAATTACTTTCCCAAAATGAAGTTTAAGCAATGAGTTGTTTTCCTTGTTCAATTACTCCATTTTCTTTTCAAGTTTTAAATCAATGTTTGATTTTCTGATTTTCCTTTAAAGGAAAAGAGCATACTTATCTAATCGATTTAACAAATGAGAATAAAATGTGTTCTTAGTTTGAAAGACAAAAAAGAAATGGAGGTCAAGATAAGGGGATCACAACCTAAAAAACCACAAGCTAGTATTCTTTTTCCCGCTCTTTCAGCTCTGATAGCAATCTGCAAACACAAGTTAGGTTGTTTCAAAATATCAAAACCACAACTGATCAAAATGTTAGAGGTTAGGCAATGGAGTATGGAAAGTTTTTAACCAGATATGATCCTAGAAATCTAAGATGCGATGCAATATACCAAATACGAGCTTCTGTTATCAGATACGACATAGTGTGACCAGATGCGAGCCTGTACTGGAAATGACTAAGGGAATCTTGGATGCGATCCTAGATTTTTGCGATGCAAGGGTGTATCCTGGATGCGAGCCTTTAGGACCAGAAACGAGCCTGTACCAGAAATCTGGGAAGACAAATTAGTGAAAAATGGGTGCAAAATGAGGCAAAGTCATAAATCGAGCCCCATGGTGGGCGCTAGAAATGTGTGTGTTAATTAGTGCACATGTTATCTGCAACATGACACTTCAATAGATCATTATATTAGTAGAAAAGCATAAAAAGTGAGGGTTTGAAGCTAAATACTAAAAACGATATATTGCTTCCTATCTAGGAGGAGTTTGAAGAATGTCATAATCATGCCCTTAGATTATGCACAAATCAGTGACATACACAACCTAAGAATGGAAGATTTGAATGAAAAGTAATCTAAATGCTCACTTAACATGCATATTAGCTCTAAAAATGAAGATAATAGCAATGCATAATATCAAAACTACTATGCGATATGAATTCACAATTAATCTAAAATCATAAAAATGCTTTTCAACTCTAAAATTAAGGGCCATTTGAGCTCAAAACCTCATTCTATTTATAGAATAAATGAGGAGAGAGAGGGGGGATAAGGGTCATTAATGGAGGTGTAAAAACCATTAATGAGGTGTAAGAGGCATTAATGCCAAAGGCATTAATGAGGCATGGTGGAGGACATATGCATTAAATGCAAGCATTTAAGAGGCATGGTGAGGGTTTAGAGTCAAGCTTGAGAAAGTTGACTTTCTCAAGTGGGTTGGATTCCTAATCACGGGATTAGGAATGTGACAACATTAGGAAGTGGGTTAGGATAGGATTAAGATTAGGATTAGGCTTAGCATGGGGGGAATAGGTTGGGATGGGTTTGAACCCAGGATTAAGGTGATTGAGGTAGGTTAGGGTAGGGTTAAGAGGAATATTAATGAAATGAATTAATATATCCATTCAAAAATAGGGAAGTTAATTATTTAAGCCTTTGGTTGCATTAGATAATTAATTAGGACTATAGCCAATTAATTAGATTAATTTAGGCTAGAAGATAGGCTTTGCAAGTGATTAGGTATAATTAGGATTTATTTAATTCCTTTTAAATTAATTACCTTAGCCATGTTTGTTTTGAAATGATTTGAATTAAAATTGATTTGATTTTATTGGCTTAGGTGATTAATAAAATTTAGTGATTAGATCACTTAGGAGATTAAATTTGATTTGAATGAATTATGCCAGTCGATTGAAGAGTTGTCTGGACATAATTGGGGGTATGATCACACTCAGGGAAAATAGGGTCTATGGTCAGAGTAGGCCAAATTAGGGTGGTTACATCTATAGATGGTAAGACACTATTATCAAAGTTATTCATCTCAAATGAAATCAGTCTACCAATCAGACTATCTAGAGTAACTGTATTGTTTGCAACTTCTCTCATTTCTTGAATAGAAGAAACTCTAATGGCATATACAGGCAGTAAGGTTCTTAAGATTTTACTTACCACTATCTCCTCTTCAAGTACATCTCCAACTTCTCGAATAGCATTGACCACTTCTTTGATTCTGCAAGTATACTAAGTGATATTTTCTCCTTCTTTCATCCTTAGGTCATCAAACCTCCCTCTTAGGCTTTCTACCTTTGCTCTTAGTACATTGGCATCTCCTCCATGTACCGGCTTCAACTTATCCCACATTTTCTTCACAGAGGTGCGGGTTTTGACATCTTCAAACTCAACATCAAAGAGTAATGATGCAAATTCTATCATCATGCAATTATGTTCATGCTTTACTCCTAATTTCTCAAGAGTGTGAGGTCTTGTAGGCAACACATATTTAGTATCTAAGTATTGAACATTATCATTTCCAATACTTGATAGGTGGAGTATTATTCTGCTTTGCCATGATGCAAAGTTGTCTTTATTCAACTTGGGCACATCTCGTTTGTTCATCTTGTTATCTTTTGCTTGAATTGTTAAACTCACTTTCTAAGCACACAAGCTTTGATACCGATTGTTAGTAATAAATGAGAGGAGGGGGTGAATCAGTGGCCTCAAAAATATTCCAATAATCAACCCAAAAACTTAGTACCACAATATTAAGCCTCTAGTTATCTTCAATTCTATAAGATGAATGCCTTCAAATATAATTATCAAATTACTACTGCTCGGAATTCTTTGTTAAATGTTATATTGTATGTTTATCGAATAACAGTTTGTTAATTTACCTAAAGACAGTAAATAATCTAGAGTATACCGATCAATCTAGTTAAGCTATGTGTAATGAAAAACACTAAAGTAATGACTCATAAACACATTGACACATGGATTTTTAACGTGGAAACCTTGTTAAGGGAAAAGCCACTTGCGACCAGTAACCCAAAATTTTCACTCTTCTGAAGTGAGCTCGATGAAGAGCCAACCCTGTTAAAGGTTACAAACACACTGTTAGGTGTGACCTTGTTAGAGGATTTAAAATTTTAGTCTGTCACTTGATATCGGGCATCTCTATGCTACCTTCCTTGATAAAACACTTACTTGGCCTATCAATAGGTATCTGGCATCTCATGCTATCTTCATGATCAAACTTTTTGATACTCCTGTGAATGTATCTCAATATAGAAAGGATCTTTAAATCCCGCTCGGTTAAGAGACTTTTTGAATCAATGGTTAAATTAAAATAGTATGATCTGTTCACCTATACAACTTATACTTGTAGATTTTCATATCTATTGTAATCTCATAAAACTAATTTGATCAATATATCTTTGTTTATACCTTTGCTCCACTTTGATTCTTCTCGGTGATGCTACGCTCTATTGCTCAGTGTCCATAGAAAACTTTAGCTCTTTCCTTAGCTTGATTAATCAGGACTGTATGAAGTTTCTCTTCATCAGTTTCTCTTCAGCATCCTCTTTTCATTCATTCACCCACTCAATTCATAATGAATTATTTTTTCTCTTTATAGACATGATATCACCATTGTTAGGTTCTTGATTTTCTTGATCTTGGCGTGATCCACAATTCTGACCAATTAGATTTAAAGAAAAAATCCTATTTTATCTCGCAGAGATCTTCTTGCCAACTGGACAAAACAACTTTAAATCCTTTACTTATCTCTGGCTTTATCTTGTCGATGAAAACAAAGATAACTACTAGTTAAGTTCATATTTAGCTCTGCCAGCTAGATATTTTGTCATTTCTGAACTCAAGTTAATTTTGGTGTTTTAACTCTTTGATAGCTTCGGTCAACACTCCAGTTCTCCTCGGGCTTCTCCGTTGTTTACACTATGTTTCTGGCCATCGGTTATGCTTGTGATTCTTCTCGTCGATGTTCTTTCTCGGGCATCATCGTGACTTGACTTTCGGTGATCTCTGTCCATCGGGTTCCACTAGCCGTCGGTGTTTGAAGTCACATTGTGAATGCTTTTCTTTTATGCATTACTGAAAGCATAATATTTTTCTCTTTGATTCTCAAAATTCTTTGACACTTTGATTATAAATGATTAGATTATATCAAGTTGACATCAATGACAATACAATCCATTAACTGATTTAATGTCTTTTATTATCCTTCTGCATTTCGGTGATCAACTTAACATCTTCAAACATTCAATCAGTTACATGTCATCACAAGTTACCATGCAAAACTTTTCTTAGGCTAAGTCAAATGAACTTTGACTTAGTTTTCTATTCAAATTGGTGCATAGTTTGAGAATTTAAGAATTTGGCACCAAAACAATGAAACTTAAAAATTGGTTTATTTCAATGTTGCAAAGAGCTTTTCAGCAATTTGAATTAGAAACTCAAATCATTTTTATATTTGTATATGTTTGGAAACTACTTATTCAGATACCCTACATATTTAATTAATTGGACCACTATAAAATGATATAATCTTCAAACCAACAGACTTACTAAATTTAATTTGGAAAAATCTTGTTAACTATATTAACTATCCTCCATTTTAGGTCTGTAATTAGCCCTATTTTGCAAAGGAAGTATTCAAAATTCAATTTGTCACAATAAACCATAATTGAAAAAGTGTTTGATGTTATAAACTATTCCTTTTGATTCTAATTATAATACCTCTAAATTAATGGTGTTTATCAATAAATTTTGATGAAATCACCTCAAAGTCAGATTTCTAGCATAAGACAGGTGTAGATGGGTTTCTCACATAATATATAGCCTATTGGAAAATAAGTGTTACTGGTTAAATGGGACTAATAAGTTATGTATAAGTCTATGATTATATAATCAAATGCTATAATTATAAACGAGTAATAATAATTTATTTAGTCATTTTTCTTTGGGTGACTAATTATTAGTGACTAACTATTTAGTCATTTTTGTTTAGGTGACTAATTATTTAGTCATTTATTTGGTAGTTTATTTAGTAGTATATTTAGTCACTTTTATTTGGTTGACCTTGTGATTTTACCCAGTGACTAAATTAGTCACATATTTAGTCATCTATACTTGTAAATTGCAAAAAAATAGTAGAATATGATCAATTTTAGTCACGTGACCAAAAATTTTAGTGGTGTGACTAAAATTTTAGTCACATAGTCACATATTTGCCAAAATGTACTAGTGTTATTTCAGTTATTATAGGGTTAAGTTTGATTTGTGTAAAAAGGAGTAAAAGTGCTACAACAGTGATTCACCCCCTCTCAGTGTTGCTTGATCCTAATAATTGGTATCATAACAAGTGTCTTTTGGAGAGAGATTAATAACTTAAGGGAGATTCAGACGGATTCAAGCAGTTTGGAACAAAACCTCGAGGCAATACTTGAAGACCTTGATAAGGCTAATGTTGATAATATAGAATTAAAGTTCAAACTAATAAGAGCTGAAGACTACATCAAGAAGCTTAAAGTGCAATTTGAGAATTCACAGAATAAAAGGAAAGAAATTGTAGAAAAGATAAAGGAAATTGAAAATAATTCATTAGGTCTAATTAAAAATTTTATGTGGGAAAAGGAAGCATTGAAGCATGATTGTGAAGTTACTACTTTACAGATGTCCAAGGAAATTCAGAATGAAAAAGATGAAAAGAGCAGACTTGAAGAAAACTTGAAAAGTACAAATGAACAGATAGAGAAAATGCAACTTGAGCTTGATGATGTTAGTATCAATTATCAGGAATTAGAAAACTAAAATTGTATCATTAAAGGAGAACTTGTAGAGGCAAAGGTTCACATTGAAAGACTTCATGTGAGTAGTGACAAAATTTATGAACAAATGGAGAGACAAAAACCTAAAGGTGATAAGACAGGAGTTGGCTTCAATGAAGGTGAATTTTCTAAATTTCAAGAAAATCAATCTGAAAACAAAACATATAAGACACCCGGTCAACAAGAAGAACCTATACAACAAGAGGAACCTAGAGAGCAGATCAAAAATTTAAGAGGAAGATGATTTGGTTGCAAAAAAGTTGGTCAAATGAAGAGGTATTTCATAGGTAAGACTCCTTATAAGTCTTTTTGTGGTTATTGTTTTAATTTCTATGAATATGGGCACAAGAAGGCAGAATGCAAAAAACCTGATCAATCAAGCACTAAACAAGATTACATAAGCGAGGAAAGATAAACTAAGATTACATGTTACAAATGCAACAAATTTGGGCACATCACAAGGAATTATAGGTTACAGGTCAATTAGAAAAAATCATTTCCTACATGCTACAAATGCAATAATCAAGGACACATAGAGAAATTTCACAGATATAATGGACCAATGAGCAACAATAAGCCACCTACAGTAATAAAGAAGAACATTGGTGATACTGTTAAGAGTATGTCTGAGTATATAAATGATTTTCCTAAAATGTTTACAAAAGAAGGAAGCAAGGATAGAGATAAGGTATGGAAAGTAAAGGAACTGAATGAGACTAAGGTTCAGGGAGAATCAGTAGATGCAATTAAATCTTCTCCTGATGCTACTATTGTTGCATCATCCTAAATGGCCAAGCATGGCCTTAAGGGGAGCTTTGCAGAGATGTAATAGTAAACTATCTAGCCCCTTGTATGCATAAAGAGTTGATACAAGCTTATAGATAAAATTAGTAGTGTATTGGAAGTCTATATCACTAGTAAATGTTGGCCATATTTTCGATGAGAGTTAGTCGATTTTTCGATGTCGGTTGGTCGGCCAAACAACCACTCTTGTCGTCGGAGTTTTTTCGTCGATTAAGCAACCCAAAAAATGTTGTGTCAAATTATCGACCGTAATAGTGGTCGAATGATCGACTGTATAATGCGTTGAGACTGTGAACATTCCGGTCGATAAAATTCATTGATCATTGTCATCGTCATCGAACTATTGACATTAGAATACATTGAGACTGTGGCATTCTGGTTGAATTTGTTCATTCATCTAGTTTCAGGCCGTCAAAATAGAGACGTCAAAAATCATTGAGACTATAGCATTCTGGTCGAACCATTTCATTGATATATTGGATGGTCATCAAAATAGCGACGACATATTCATTTTAAAAAATAATAATAATATATATTAATCATCTATTAATATATATAATATATTTCCTTTTACTAATCTTTTCATTTAAAGTATAGTAGTTGAATTAGAATACGCTCCAGAATGCTTACAAATCTAATGCACTATTACACCCTCCTATGCGAATTATATCTACACGTGTCAATATAATGAATATTTTGTAACACATGTCAGCAAAAGTAAGGAGAAACATTATTAAGATAGCAAAGAAAAAGAGGATTTCAAAGGAGAAACCTGAACTCTCTACATTTCATTTTTAGAGCTTGCAGTGTGGGTATTTTCAGTATCTTACTTTTGTTCAAGTTCTAGATGCTCAACTATACTACGAGTGTGATTCTAATTGCTACATCTCAAGACTCATTAATTGTTTGCATGCGGTGTTAGGTTTTTCAATATCAATGTGTTTGCGCAACCTAAGTGGATGTAACTATTGGCATATTACATATCTACACAAGTTAATTTTTTATTTTACAATTATCTATTTTGATTACCACTTTTTGGAACTATCTTATGTGCTTCCTATTTAAAGGCACATTGTTTGAATCAAACACAGATGTTTAAATCAATGAATTTTTTTATTTTGGATTCACATGTGGTACCAAAGAAGATGCGTAGTGTTATCATAATACATGTTTCACCATTCTGTCTGTAATCTGTAAACCAACTACTTTGTAAACTATTTCTCAACGATCCAAAGGGAATCTAAAGGGTATGCTGGTGAAATGGGGAGGCAGCTAATTTGCTAGCTACGTGAGATCATAATCAACACATAATTTGCAATTATGATTTGGAGTTTTATTCACACATGGAAAAGGTTTGACAGAATTGAAGGATGTTAGCTTGTGTCCCATGAATCATGTGACCCTTTGAAAGTTGACTATTCTTCGTTGATTGTAAATCAATTTTTCAACAAAAGAGGAGAAGGATAGCGACTTCTACATCTTTGTCAAGATTTATGTTAATTCCACCTGGTATATGTTATTATTAATTTTCCTTTGACAAGGCAAGCTAAGGTCTAATTGAAAAATTAGTTGATACTTTATTTAGTGTCTCCTTCAACCATTGCTTTAATAGGGTTGAATCTCAGAAAAAATAAAAGGTGTACTCTTTCTCTGACCTTCGCAACATTATTAAGAGAAGAGGATATATTTTGAAGAGTATGTGGCATAGGATTGAATCTCAATGATTTTCAAAGCGGAATACTATTTTTCAGGGTCTATTCAATCTCATTTATTCAGGTTCTTGGAAGGTCAACTTTCAATAACTAAAAAAAGTTTAGAAAATGTTTCAGCGTTGTAAGGATCCAGACAAATCTTGGGTAGTATCCATTCACATGGTACTGACCAAGCATTGAGAATTCATACCGATATTCTTCCCCTGCCTCTAAGACAGAGCTATTAAATTGGTGAGTAGGAAGAAAAGATAAAACAATAAAATCAGCACATGGGGAGGTGATGATCTACAATATATTTTAAAAGAGTAGAATAAGAGGACAATGAAAAGAAAACAAAACAAAAAAAAACTAACATAGACACTACCCCTGCCTCTGCATCTCAAACTGAAACATACAGGTGAAATTGTGATTTTTCAAACCATAACAGGTGAAATTGTAATTGACCAAGAAGCTAATATAGGATTGAAAGTTATTTAATCTAATTTTTGTTGTTTTGCAATTGTAGATTGGATTGAAAGTTAATAAAATTGTGATTTTATAATGGTAAGACCACTCTAGGGTACTATGGGCTACAAGAGCCCATATGCCCATGAGTCAACGAATGATATAGCATATAATGTGATTTCATCTAAGTTTTACTTTTTTCCAACTACAAAAATAATTGCAAGGTAATAAATTTGTGATTTTATTATGGTAAGACCACTGCTAGGGCACCATGGGCCACATGAGCATATATTCCCAAGAATTAACCTATGCTATTGGTATAAGGTCAGAAAGTTATTCCTTTTCAATTATCCTACTACAAATTGTAGTGAAGAGTACCTTTCCTCAGAAAATTTGACTCAGTATTCAAAATATGTGTCCGTTAAAAGGTTTATGAATATTTTGATGAGTTAATCTGATGTTTTAGAATCTTATAATGCCTTAGACCTTGAAGATGTGAACATCTTCCTGTCTTTTGGGCATCTGATGCTTCAAGTGAATTTAGGGTGCAATTTTTAGTCTTTTGATGGTCGGTCTTGTATAGAATCAACTAATGCAAACAATCCACTAGGGGTGGAAAGATCAGGGAAGAAATCAAAAGTACAAGACCTAAGGGCCAGACCTAATGCCTTGGAGGCTCATCATAGATGGCCTTGCCTACCTAACTTGCAGAGACATCGTAGTTTAAGTTTAACTTTAAAACTAGTCTTTTAAAGGATGGTAGAAGTGCTTACGCAACCCCTTTCTAGGGTAGAGTCCCCAGACAGTGTCTCCATCGAATGCCACCCACTTAGGTGAACAAGTATGAGATCCTAATTAGATTCTACCTACAAATAAGTTATACGTAGACCTCCTCATAAGGTTACCTACCCAACGGTTTGTAACTACGATGGAGAACTAATTCTTGTAAGATATTAAGGTAATATCCATGATCCCAAAACTACAAGATTTATAATTGTATGAGAGGAGATACATATTACCTAATTTTATGACCACTTATCTTAAAAATTGCATGACATAATTCTATTTGATACTTGCATGTTGATTCAGATTTGCACAACGCTGAATGCAAAGGAAATCACCCATGATAAGGTTTTTTCAGTTGTAGAAGGAATATATAAAGATTTGATTTAATTTATAAAAGCTACATATTCCTGTTAATATCAATAGTCAAATCTAAAATAGATTTAATTTTTCAAACACCCAAATATCTAGAAAAGAAAGATTCATTATTATTAACACTGGTTATTCACTCTCCAACTCTACCTATACTACCTTCTAAATCGTAATAATCCAAATCTTATTCAATCACCCAAATCAAATAAATATTGACACATTACTTAAATGTTGTATTAAGTGGATAGATGTAGATAACATATACATACCAAATATTTAAGAGGTTTAACATAGATGGTGATTGAGAAAAATCTACTTTTTCATATAAGTATTTCCAGCAAAAGAACAGTTTGCATGATTAAAATCAATGAATTACTTGTCAAGAAATCTATTACCTATTACTAAAGAATACATATATTGGTTCATCAAAATATATGTCAAAAATATAAAACAGCTGAAGAAATTAAAATGAAAGCAATAAACGTAGATTACTGCACCTCTGAATTGGAGACCCTGCTAATTCCCATCAGTTCCTTCCTGACCATTGCTCTACAATGCCATGAATGTGAACATTAGATCAAATTCGCATGCATACAAACACAAGTAAACTAATCAAACAATAGGATTTAAGAGTAAAATTGCAAATTACCTTTCGATCAATTTTCTTTCTCGAAGTCATACTTGAAGGATGTTCACCAAAGGGGGTTTCCAGATCAGAGAACTCCCTTTCACTTAATAATTATGAAGCCATCAATCCAATGCTCGAAGTCATACTTGAAGGATGTTCACCAAAGGGGGTTCTAGATCAGAGAACTCCCTTTCACTTAATAATTATGAAGTCATCACTGGTATACTAATTGTTTAGGATTGTAAGTTTCTATTAATGGCTTCAAATTACCAAGCAAAAGGTGTTTTCCAGTACAAAATACTTAGCAGCCTCCAGAGCCTTTTGCTTGAATGCATTATACCCCTGACGTACTTCATGGAAACATTTTGCATCAGGATTACAGGGAAATGTAAACCAAGATTCATATAGAGAAAGGTGTTGCTCTTGGAAAATGGTTGATGGCGATTGATGAAGAAGATTTGAAAATGATGATTGATCCAATTCAGATTGGTGCAACATTTTAAAATCTTCTTCATAATCATCATCAAATGAACATTTTCAAATCTTCTTTATCATTCATAATCTCAATATTCTACAATCATCTTAGTATATTTTGTATAGGTTGTGCGTGTGCATGCACATGCGTGTGTGTGTGGAACCATTTGACAAACCCTATGGGACTGGACCTAAGTCTCGGGGGCTAATCGTTGATGGGCTTGCCTATGTTCATGCTTAACAGACTTCGTAGTTTGACTTCATAGTCTCAAACCAGATCAATCTAGGTTCATCATAGTAAGGGTATAAAAAGAGCCTCAAAGGTTTATTTTGACCTAATTTATACAATACATAAGAGCAACATAATTCATGCCATACATAAGGGACTGGAACTATTACTTATGAATAGTGAGAACCATTTGACTAACCCTATGAGACTGGACCTAAGTCTCGGGGGCTCATCATTGATGGCCTTGCCTACGTTCATGCTCAGAGACTTCGTAGTTCAACTTCATAGTCTCAAACCAGATCAATCTAGGTTCATCATAGTAAGGGTATAAAAATAGAGTTTATTATGCCGTATCACTATATACCACTAATTTTCTTCCTCTAAATAGAGTTCACGTATTCATCTTATATAAATAATCTCTTCCCTACACTCAATCATTATACTCACATAACATTAATTAACACATAAAATTCATTCACACACAACATTCATGAATAATTCATTAACACATCATTCATCAATATTTACTAGTAGTAAAAAATAACATTCATTAAGACAAGGTTCTTTCATTAACAAAAAATGTTAATTGCAATCATTTCTTTTTTGGTTTCTTGTTTATTTTTTTAGCGAAACGGCGAAGCAGAGCATCAAGATCCTCGTCATTCCCCTCCTCTACTGAACCTGATCTCAACACATGTCTCCTCATCATGTGTTCAGGAAGACTATGTTGCTGCACCAAAGGGGGGTTCGCTGCAATAACAACTATATGGGTTAAATTCACACCATTTTATATTAGTGTTACAAGTATTTCATTAATTAAAAGAACTATAAATCAAAAAAGAAATTTAAAAGAACAAAACATAGATTTTCTTTACCTGACTGTGCCACATCATCTACAATAACATTTTCGTCATGCCCAAAGTCTACATGGTGATCACTCTGAACATTCTCCACTCGTTCATCTTGACGTTATGTATGCTCTAAAATATACACAAAAAGGGTTACACAAATTTCAATTTTAGATGTTAAATTGTATTAATAATTACATAATTAATTTTCAATAGCAAATGAACACCTCCATCGACACTATGATCCACATCAGGGCCTTCGTCATGCGACGTAGGTTCTGTGTTAGGATTACGAGGCTGCATTGCAATGCCATGCGCATTGTTATCATTGTTTGCTTTTAAAAAAACAAAAGTAGTTAATTTATGTTCGAAATTAACATCAAATACATTGTTGCTCAAGTATTCAATTTCAAATATTCTTCATTTGACATATTTACCTGTTCAACTGATGCACTAGGAGACTCTTGGGTTGGGCCAGTGGAAGCTTGGTATAGGTGTTCAGCCATGGCTTGATAGCCTTCCTTGAAGGAAATACTTTTGTGTTCTTTGGTGGCCTCTAGATTAAAATTTGATCCCTGCATTTTTTTATTAAACAAAATTATTTACAATTTATAAAAATTTAGATTCGTAATTTCATTTACTGCTACTTACAATTCGTGCTTGAATTTTCGAATAACCACCAGAGCCAAGTTTGTGCTGGCCAATCTTTTGTAGTCTGGCCTGTGTAGCCTTTGATGTGTCCTGCAACCTATGAAGAGTTTGAAATATGTTAGATTATATAGATATAAAGAACACTAGTTAGTGCATAATTACATTCTACTAGTAGTTAATACTATCGCATACCTTCTTTTCTCATTTGGTGGTGCAATTCCTCTTTGAGTATCCCCTTTCTCCTTTGCATCCAAACTTAATTCATTCCAATACCTCATTGAAATAAAGGGAGGACGATCGTACTTTGGGTTGTGGATGAGACTCCTATATGTGTCCCTCACAGTCTTAAGATGTTTGGCAGCTTTTTCTATAAAAAAATTCTCCCCAAAAATGTTATTACCAAACTCATGCTGTAAATATTTTATGAGTTGTTCTTTTAATTTCTTTTCTTGTAAGTTCCACCTTTTAGTACACATTTTGTGATCTTTTGTGCACGTCAAACAACCTGCTTGTTGTGTTTTTTTGCTTTCAAGTTTCGTTGTATATGAGGCGTTCTATCAAATAGTCTTCATGTGATCTCTATCCTCCATCTCAAGATATTTCAATGTCTGGAGAAACAACACAATATCCCCCAGGGTTTGTCTTCATCTCCACGTTACACACTTCTCCTCTTAAAAGGAAAAGATCCCCTTTTCTCACCAAGTAACAAGCTTGCAAGAAACAAATTTCCAGTGAAGTCTTCGATGGTACCATTAATGGGAAGAATACATATATGCTCTTTGGGATATCAGTAAATGTAAATTATGTTTCCCATACGATCAATTATGTGAAAATGCCTTAATCAATGCACTCTATGGCTGACTAGTAGGGTAATGTCTATGGAATCACATTTTGTATTTGTGGCCATGTCGTCACTGCGAAACACTTGATCATAAACTTTTACCCAAAATGCCTTTTCTAGTGCTCGTGCCCTGTTATCTCCAATTTTGTATGCGACCTTTTATAAAATAGATTACAAGTATCATAAACTTCCTAGCATATACAAAAGTGGTTGCGTTTCCGGGTTTTATGGAAGAAGTATATCGTGATCACTTGCAAAATAAAGGTCATAATACCATTCTAATCAGTGAAGAATATGTAATGTATTTACATCATTATAATGAAGTGTTCTTCATGTAGTCTTGACGTTGTCCTTTCGTAACTATTAATTAAGTGTTATATGAACCATTTATAACCTTTTAATGATTTATGTAGATTATTTCAGAACTATTAAATAAGTGTTATATGTCCCATTGATAAACTTTTAATTATTGATGTCAGTTATGTGGTATGTTCTTCAAGGTTTTGTTATGGTTTATGATTTATATAGTAACAATTTCAGACCTATTCCAACTTGTTTGAATCAAAGGCATACATTTTGTTAATATGAAGGACCAGTGGTTTAGTTTAGTTGGCTTCATCTCCAATCCTTTGTTATGGTTTATGTCGATGATTGTAATTTGCGTTGATGTTACTAGAATTGGCTTCATCTCCAATCCTTTGTTGTGGCTTATTTTGATAATTGTAATTTGCGTTGATGTTACTAGAATTGGTTTTTCATTTGACTTCAAACAATGAAAATGGTTTACAAATAAGTTCTCAAACATATTAAAACATTATAAATTTTATTAATATTAGTTATAATTAGATATTTTTTTGTTCACAAAACAAAACATGTCTAAAAAGCACACTAGCTTATCTATATTTATTTTCATAATATATATATATTAAATACCCGAATAAATATTGTTCTTGAGATGTCTATTTGTAATCACATTAAAGTATAATAGGCGCCTAGAGAAGGATATCTATCAGCATATTTAATATATATTATGAAAATAAATATAGATAAACTAGTGCTATGTATTTCATGGAGGTGTTGAGATCGTATTTCCCAAATCGGTATTAAGAAAAGGAATTGTAGGCGGTGTCAAGCAAGAGAACTGCGCAGGGCCATTTTCGTTAAATATTCCGTGTGGATGGACACGTGGGCATACGTAACAAGTAAAAAAAAAATTGTTTGTGAACCTCCTCGCAATTACTCGGGTTTTCCATCGGCCAATAATTTTTTTTGAGTTCGAAAAATTTGAACGGATGAGATTTGACATTTCCACGGCGGGAGTCCAACGTAACGATAACCTATCCACTGAAAATAGATTGTTCGCTTTATATAAAAAGAATACCTTGGACATAATTATATTTATATTCCATCCACTTCGACTGGCCTTAACTATGTTGCTTTCCGTTTATCGCTAGAGTTTATGAGAAAATCCCTCCAAAAATGGTTTGGGCTTGACAATCCAGCCAGAAGTCCCAATCAGGATTACTTGAAAACTAAGGACAAGTATAAGTAGTTAAAAAATAGATGTGCAGCAAACTACATCATAACGATGGTCGTTTGGAGTAGGCATATGTGAAGAGCTTATCCCAGATTTCTGTGATTTTCCATTCCTCTCCCTCTGGCAAGAATACCACCCACCCCTTCTTGTTCTCAAAAGGAGCATGTGCGTACACACCAATGTCATCTTCAACCTTAATTATCTTTAAGTCTTCAATAAAAGTGGATTCTCTTGTAAAAAGGTTGATAATTATCCACTCACATTGGCTCTCAATCCGGACAGTTACCTGGTACTGTTGAATGGAAAATCTATTTCCTAACCATAAGACCTCCCTCTTGGGATCACGGCTTTCTTCTGAGTTTTTGCAGAAAAGGACCATGATTAGTGCACTGCAGGATCTCACCTCCTCTAATCCAAGTTTGCACACCCATCTACTTGAAAACTCAAGTACAGAGACTGGAAATGTGAAAGACGATAGAATTGAGTCCACCTCTGTTTCATCACCACCCACAATCTTCATATTCAAGGTTATATTAGATACTTTGGAGGGTAACCTCTGAAACAAAACAAAATATCTGTTAGAAATCTGAATCTGGCTGTGTTTATATAGAAAATCAGAAATATAATCTCATATACATGTAGATTGGTTATAAGAAAATTACCTTCAAACATTCTATGCCTTCCCAAATACCAGTCTGACAAGCTGCAATTTGTATATCTTTTAGTTGTGACTGATGCTTCAGTCCATCCATTTTTGTCAGCATGCAGCACCCGTCTGCTATAAGGACTTCCAATGAAGCCGATTGAGAGAAATCCTCCAGCTCTTGCAATTCCAAGCACTCGCGCATATTGAGGTATCTAAGCTTTGTTAACTTGGAAAGCCCTGATATCTTTTTCAGTCTTCGGCATTCATTCAGGTCTAGATTTACCAGTGTTATTGGCAGAGCATTAACCTCCACTAAATTTTCACAATTTGGTGCTTTGAGAGTTTCAAGACTTGGGCAGACCTCCTGACTAATGGATAGGTTCACAATATTGGTACGATGGAGATTTATGGATTTAAGTCGAGGCATGGCGTGGGGGGAGTGTAGTTTAGTGGGCAAAGTCAGAATGTTTTCTTCATCTCCTGCGGCTGTGGGGCTGGAAAGCATGAGCTCGACTAGTGGGCTCTCGGTGACAGACAACTCTACAAGATTTATCAGACGTGCAACTCCTTGGGGCAGAAATTCTACTTTTGTTTTCTGTAATTTTAAATGTTCCAAATTTTGGAGTTGTCCAATTGACTCAGGTATGCAGTTGAGATTTACACAACCAATCAGACTCAAAGATTTTAACAAACTGAGATTGTGCAGGGAAGACGGCAATGTCGTTAACACCCCACTTTCTACATGTAGAACCCTTAAATTGCCTAACTCTCCTATGTCTGTGGGTAAATTCTTCAGATTGGGGTAAATTGACACATATAGATTTGTCAGAAAGCTTTGACATGCAAGGGCCGGTAAGCTCTCACACGTAATAGAACTCAGGTCTAAGTACTCAAACGTTCGGATATTTCGAAGAATATCTGTGGAGAGCACCATGTTACGGCAGCCATACAAGCATAGATATTGAAGCTGTTTTAGTTGACTAAAGGAATCTGGTAGAGCTTTCAAATTGAAACAGTCAGTCAAATCAAGGTGCCTTAGGCTTGTTAAATTGCCAAATCGATTTGGAAGCGATTGTAATCTCATGCAATAATTTAAATCGAGGTGATTCAGGGATTTCAGGTGACACAGCTCATCTGGTAAAGTTCTCATTGAACCTGCACTTAAAACTATTTTTTTCAAATGTTTAAGAAGCCCTATTGATTCTGGCAATTTGCTGAGCCTCTGTACAGATAGCTCGCGTAACTGTGTAGGAGCCTGCAAACAAGATTTTATACTTTAGTGATTTTTCTCATTAAACTAAAAATAGATGATAGATAATAGTTGTGTAGCCGTGTTACTTGTACCTGCTTATCGCTCTGCCACAAGCTCTCCAGGTCACTCTCTTCATCTAAAAGCTCTAGAACTCTCAAATTTTGCATGGAGAAGTGAGAAGAAATGCTGGTGTAAGGGTACTCATCCCATCGAAGCCATAGCAGTTCTCTGGACAAATCACTGAATTCTGTGATGACCGATTCGCCCTTTGCTGCAAGCAGCTTCAATGCACTTCCTACAACATTACCAGAGCAACTCCTCTCGCCTTCATATGCGTTTGGAGCTGGAGATGCACATATTCCTCTTACCTCCATAATCAGTCCCTGAAGGAAACTCATTAACAAAATGGAAAACAAATTAGTTCTTAAGGACTTTACGCAAAAAAACCATGTGAAAAGCAAGGTTTTTTTATAGGCTTTCAATAAATTTTAAGATAGGGGATCAAGTGATCCAATCCCCACCGAGAACTGGGTGATCCACCATCTAAAAAGGAAATGGTTAGATTAAAATTATTTTCGTAGAATCCTAAATAATTAGATCTATTACGTCCACAAGATGTTATTAGAAAGTATTATAGCTCATTATTTTAGGCCTCATAAGTAGGAGAGTACTGCAATGGGTGATCTTAGTGCTTAACCTTTATGAGCATCACCAAAATGTAATGAATGCTAAGTGTTCTATTCATTTTCATGAGAAATGGGTCAATGAATTTGACTCAGTTGAATCCTGATAGTAATATCATTATTTTAAGTCTTCCAAAATAATTATTACAGATTAAAGAAAGAAAGTCTCAAGTGTATAGGATGCTTTTACCAGAGATGTTATTGTTACAGAGTTTTTTTTATAGAAAGGGTTCTATTGAATATGAGAAGCATATTTTTGAGCTTTTCTTGGATTAGATAGGATTGAAATTTAAAATCTTCTATTTATTGTTGGAGGGTTCTATTGTTGAGTTACCTGCAACACCGAGGATCAATCCATCTTTGGTGCGGTGTTTGTGCATCACTTAGGACTTAACGATTTTAGTTTGTTAGAATATTTAGTAATTCCTCCTACTGACATGAACAGACCTGCATGCCTTCCATTTATATGAAGATCAAAATAAAATATTTAAACTAGAGTTTTACATGAATATGAGTTAATTTCTTATTCTTTAGCTGTCTTTCAATTTGTCCAAGATCTCTATATAATGAATCTATTGTAATAAATTCTTTATTTCAGATCTCTATCATATGATCAATTCATGTTATCAATTTAATCAATAGAAAAAGTATTTTTTATATTTTATTATTGCCACATTTTTCCTAATTTCTTTATTTTCTAATTTCTTTAAAACCTAAGATCTTCCATTTACTAATACTGAACTATGAGAAGAACTCATATTTTATTCAGATGCAACTTATTAGGAAAACTTCAATCTACTTTTATATACGCGTACATGCATATGCGTTCTATGCTTTCCAAAATAGATACAAGAAGCAGGGTTATAGAATTGGAAAACTAATACAATAATAAATTGGATCTTACAAGTTGACGGCGCGACAAGTAATCGCGAATATCAAGTGGGCGCCAGAGGCGAGTAGGTGGGCTTTGATCATCTATCACACTTCTTCCCATATCTCTGAGGTGATCATGCATCCGGACTAACACGCGCTCTTCTCCCTCATGATCGTATCCTCCGTATCCTCTGTTTTCATGAACAAATTCAACAAGGCATTTCTGCTCAAGGTTTTCAAGACACTGCAAACTACTCCACCCTGAACCGTCCCATATATTCACCAGTGTATTTCTCTCTTCTCCGGAGAAAAACCAAGCTATGTCCAGGAACATCTCTTTCTCCTCTCTATCAAGGGCATCGTAGCTGATCTTCAGCGTGTTTATTATATTACTGGGCAAAATATGCTTGCCAATTTTTTCCAGCGTTCCATTCCAGTAGTCAATCTTCTTTTTGTAAAGGAGCGATCCGATGACTTTCAAGGACAGTGGTAAACCCGAGCATGCAACCAAAAAGCTTTGAACGAGAGATTGGAAGGCTGGTGAGGGACCAGGCAGGAGAAACGCATGCCAGCAGAAGAGCTGTTTGGCGTGAGTCTCTGCCAATCCTTTCACCTCATGAAATAATGAGATTCCACAGCTTGTGAGCACGTTTTTGTACCTAGATGTGACTATCACTAAACTGCCCACCGCAAGCACTTCGTTCACCAGCAACGCCTCGATTTGTTCCTCATCATCCACATCATCTAAAACCATTAGAACCTTCTCATTCTGCAGACGGCTTCTTAGAAATCCCTTGCCCTGGCTGGTGTTTTCGATTTGCCAGTCATAATGCAGAAGTTTCTGAAGAAGCTTTCTCTGCAGAGACGCCAAGCCATTTTTGGTGCCCTCCAGTCTTACATCGGACAAGAAGCAGCAGCGCCCCTTGTATGCCCAACTACTCTCGTTGTAGATCTTCTTGGCCAGAGTAGTTTTGCCGGATCCCCCCATTCCGACAATACCCACTACTTTTGCACAGCTCCCCTGATCTTCACTCGACTCCAACATTGTGTTCTCGAAAGCTTGAAGCGCTTCGTCCAGTCCCACAGGGTGTTTGGCCACCTCCAACACTTCTCCTTTCGTTTCCTCTACCACTCTATCCACTATACTCTTCAACAATATGTTCTCCTCACTGCAAGAAAACCACGTTAGAATATAAATCAACATTCAAACCTACGTTCTGATCTAGATCCCTCAGAAAATCACAAAATATGAAGGAGAAATATTATTACTCTTTGCTTGTGTCGAATACCAAGCCCGAAATGAAGGAAGCCATGTGGAGATCATCTTTCCATTTGTCAACAATGTGGAGATCAATTCTCTTCTTGCGGCGGTACTCCTCGAAGGCTTTGGCATAAGGCCCAGTTTGGTGGCGGGCGTGAAAGGGCTGCACATCATAGAAGACAGGGATGACTTTAGCCGTGGTTTTGAGCATGAAAGAGAGCTCTGCCAGACACCACGGTGACTCTGCATATCCTGGGGAGAAGATTGCAACGTGAATCTTGCAAGTGGCGAGAGCGTGTTGTATGGCCGCAGGTAAGAAATCTCCTGTCCGGAATTCTTTCTGATCTAAAAACACCCGCAGATTGAAGGCACTAAGATGCTTGTAAATTGCCTCCGCCAGTGTCTTTTTAACATCTGGTCCCCTGTGATTTATGAAAACATCGTAGGAAGGATAATATGCAGGTTTGGATGAAGGTAATGAAGGTGCGATACCTTCAAAAGCATTTTCAGCATCTGAATTCATGATGCGTAACTACCTAATCTCAATGCAGAGGAGAAGCCTAGGGTTCTAGAGGCACTCCATTTGAGCTAAAAAAGTCTCAAAGCTACACAGGAATTCTATCGGGAAATGTTAAAAGCTTCCACTGAATTCTTCAACCGTATACTTTACTTTTAATGTACGTAATGCACGTCTATTCCGCTACAGTAGGGAAACGTCTATGCAGCAGACTAAAACGTATTTCTTACCAAGGGGGACACTTAGTTTTTTTTTCAACTTTTTTTCAACTTCCTTATTATGTTTTACGTTTTAGTCTGCTATTTAGCCAATACCCTACAGTAGTGCCAAAAAAGCAAGAGCCAGCTGAAAAGAAAGATTCTAATATCTGTCTAGGGGAAAGGACTCACTAGTTGTTAAGGGTAATTTCGTGCACTAGAAGGTATTGGCTAAACAGCCAACTAAAACTAAAAGGTCAAAACAATAAAGCCGATTGAAAAAAAAACTAAGTGTCCCCTTTGGTAAGATACTACGTTTTAGTTTGCTGCTTAGATGTTGCCCCATTAGAACTCTTAAAAGTAGATTGTGGAATACTTATTCATAATGGCTCAAGACAATTCAAGACAATTCATCCAAAGTACCCATGATTACCCATGATTGATGGTTCTTATTATGAGTTCTCAAAGATCATGATGCAAACATATTTGTTGTCTATGAAGTATTGGTCTTTTTTTGTAAATGGATATAATATACCCAATATCCTACCTACAAATGCATATGCTAAGAAGGACTATGAAAGTGCATGAAAGCAAAGTTTGCAATCTTGAATATGAAAACAAAGTTTGCAATTCTGAATAGTTTATCTAAAGATGTTTTTGTAAAAGTTGTGCATTGTAAATCCTCTCAAAACGTGTGGGATAAGTTGAAGAACATTTATCATGGGAATGATAGAGTTAAAGAAGCAAATATACAAAATTTAAAAGAAAGATTTGAAGAACATTTATACCTTTAAGACACATCTTGAAGATTTTTTTCATAAATACAAGGTATGCATATTATTTTCATTGTATATTCTTTATTTTTTTATCACAAACTTGGAGTTTGGCTATGGATGGAGATGCTTTATTTTGCAATATTTTGTTGTTTGTTGGATCTTAATGTTTCAAGTTGAGCAACATATTTGTTTTTTCCCTCAATCAAACGACCTCTTTAGTTACTTAAGTTATCAATGTTGGCAAGTTGACTCTCAGGGAGAATATGACTTATTTTGTGTTGTCATTATGGCAACAAAGTCATATGAAAGTTTGAGAGCAAACTTTGAAGTGAAAATTGACTAAGTATAGAAAACAGAACAAGGCAGAGATATGCAGTTGATCAAAGCACCAGCGCACGTGCGTGTGATCGAGTCAGGACATGCGCCTTTATATTTATGCTTTATGATATATGAATATGTTAAGTATATACACACATGGTACGGAATGATAGTACGGAAAAGTTAACAGCGAGTTCAGTATCACCTGCAGTTCAGAAAACAGAGTATGAAGCCGACTTCAAATTTTGGATCAGCGTATAATATTTTATTGTGTAAAGGCCAAGCGCCTATTGTAATATGTTTGAAGTTATGTCTTTATCACTCTTGTAAACATGCTTAAGCCAATTAGTTTGCAAGCATTGTGTATATTGTTATTGGGTTGACTAAGGTCTTGTTTTCGGTCGCGTCTATTGAGTATGTATATATACTTAATATGTATTTTGGATAAGAGTGTAAGAGCGAAAAATATGCAGAGGAGAGACAAAGAAGAGAAGTATGAACTAGTCAGTATGAGATAAAGTCTTTTAAGAGATCAAAGCATCAGCGCATAAAAGGAACTGATCAAACAATCGTGTCACTTCAGCAATTCAATTTACAGATATAGTGCATATCTATCTTCAAGAGGTTGTAGCCTTCTTTTATTGAGAAGTGAGCTCTTGGATAGTGAGTCCTCACCCCTAACAGGGTTTTTGTAAAGACTCCTAACAAGGTCATTGTACTTTTTGTAAAGACTGCTTCTAACAGGGCAAAGGAACCTTAACAATTTCATTATACTAGTACAATCATTTGTGGGTACTAATTCCCACCGGGGTTTTCCTCTAATCAAGGTTTCCCTGTAAATATATCTGGTGTTATGTGTTTGTGTTATGCTTCATATGTTTTCTATTTGATTTATGTTCAAATTGTTGAAATAGAATAAATAGTTAAACACTGATTCACCCCCCCCCCCTCTCAGTGTTTCCAACAATTGGTATCAGAGCTCTGTTCCTC
>MU227139.1:199931-221571 GCA_018584345.1 Thuja plicata
AAGAATCTTGAAGCAGCCCTTGAAGATCTTGACAGATCTGAAAAAGAAAATGAAGAACTAAAACTAAAAGTTGATGGCTCTCAAATGCTTATCAAAAAATTAAGGAAAGATCTGAAAGATTGCTCTAAAATTATTTGGGAAAAATGGTCAAAGAGATGAATGAAGAGAACATGTCTTTAAAAGATAAGATTGAAGATCTGAATGAACAACTTACAGATAGCCTAACATCTATTGAAGAAAAGACAAAAGAAAGCAAACAATTTGATGATGAACTTATGAAAGCAAATATCAAGATCTTAGAGTTGGAAAATATCAAGAAAAAGATTGAATCTGAATTAACAGAAGCAAAAGAGAAAATTGAGAAATTGCACACAAGTTCTGATCTAATTCAATCTCAACTTTATGCACAGAAGCTAAAAGGTGATACTACTGGTGTTGGATACAGTGTAGCTCAAATTAAAATCAATTCAATGCAAGAAAGAAAGAAAGCACAAGAGATATCTACTGAAGCAAATAAAATCGAGAATCTTGTAGAGGCTAAAATAGAACCACCTAAAGATGAACTCAAGCAAGTTAACAGAACTTGTTATGCCTATAACAAGCATGGACATTTGGCAAGAGATTGTAAAGAGGTAAGACCTTTTAATGGCTATTTTTATTCCTGTAATAAATTTGGTCACAGGGCTATTCATTGCAGAACAAGTCTAAGAAATCAGTCACAACAGAATCAAAGAAATCGACACAATCAGAGAAATCAACCTCAGAGAAACTATCAAAACATTACATGTCAGATATGTAATTATAATGGTTACACGGCCAAGCAGTGCAGCATGATAAACAATGTCAATAGACCTCCAATAATTTGTCACTCTTGTGGCAAGGCTTGACACATCTCAAGGTTCTGTAGATCCAAAACTCAAAAACAAGAGAAGCCTAAAGAATCATTATTTGAAGAATCTGGTGAAGTCAAGTTTGTAAAAGCCACAGAAGATTCAGGTAAAATATGGGTTGAAGTAAAGAAAGATAATAATGAGAACAAGGTAGTAGATCCATCCATAGTGGACGCACCTTCTACTTCTGGTTAGATGACCCTCATGGTCTTAGGGGGAGCTATTCTAGCTCTAAAAACCTGCGCAGCTGGTATACTCACCTCTGAGTATGAGCCTATGGATTCATGTCTGTGATCACAAACTAAGGAAGTATGCATGCACGCATCACCTATACTTTGATAAGAACAAAGTTTGAAACTCTCAGTGGAAACCGCGTACGGTAACAAGCATTAAATGTAGTAAACTTTATATAAGTTGGTGAATGATCAATTATCTTCACTTTTGCATTTTGAGATCATAGAATTCAGAGAGCATAGGAGCATTGAGCATCAAAGCATTAAAGGTTAACGATTTGGTTGGTTGGTGAACAGATTGAAGTTAAAACAGAACCCTAGCAGTCACGTCATTTTAGAATTGCAGTGAAACCCTATTTAATCAATCAACAAGTACGTATGGAAACCCCTGTAGTATTTGACATTGCTGAAAGGAAGAGATTCGTGTTTAAGAAGTATCCATTCAAGTCTATACTAGATGATGTAGAAGGGGCATTTTCCAAGACTTCGTTAGGAGTCGTACATGTTGAAGACATTCGCGTGTACATATATTGTAAGAAGGAAATTGTTGGGGATAACAGCATAGCAACTCTTATGGCATCAATGATGAAACTAGATTATTCATCCAAGGATGAATATGCGCATCTCACTGATAACCCTATCTTTGAGTATTCAAACGCGCATGAGTTCTATGAAACAAAATGGGTCAAAATTCTATTGAGCAAGATACATGATGATCTATATTGGATTGGTGAAGTTCCTGTCCGCATTACTGCTGACCTAATACATGATATGACCGGACTTCCTAAGGATGGACCAGTTCTTCCCACTGGTAAAGATGTTAAAAAATAGGTTGAACAAGCATGTTTATCCAGGAGTGATAGGCGCGGAATGACTGTTGATCCCGTTGAAGAAGATGACATTAAACTCCTCACTATGATACTTGGTTACAAGTTTTAGCACGCAAGCAGGCTGAATAGTGTGTCCGCAGCTACTATTCTAGTAGCAATAAGGATGGTAAAAGATAACACTCAGTATAATCTTTGTGAGTTATTACGCGCACAACTGATTGACAACATAAGAGCTATCAAGCATGACAAGAGCAAGATATTCAGATTTGGCTCTTTGATTATCTATCTATACTTTCACATTGTTGGTAAAGTTTCTAATCTTTACCTAGACAGGAGCAAACCCACTATGTCTCAAATTTCACTAAAGGCTACATCAGATAGCAGTGTTAAGGATTCTATGGACATGGAGATCAAAACTTTTAGGATCAAGATGCAGAAAAGGTTCAGAATACAAGAAAAGATGGTTGATAAGTACAAAGACACCATATATTTCATGGTGGAAACTGACTGCACATGCATGGAACCAATCGAGCCAAGAACCAAATGGATTCACCCACTTGGTTATGAAGTTGAAGAACATGTGTTGGAAGGATATGCACAAGTTCTATTGTCCGCGCCCAAAGATCCAAATGAGCCGAGATGGGGTACATACAGAGAAAAGACAAATCAAGTTGATTATGTCTTATACAGTTGTTGACAGGGTTTTGCTGACCGGGTCCGCTAACAGTCATAAGTTGTCACCGGGTTCCGGGGATACCGGCCAACTCCACCTGCAAAGGTTGTCCAAGAGAATTATATTCCCCGGGCCTTCAAGCACCTGGGTGTCGGGTCACGACGGTGCGGGGCTCGGTTGGGGAGAAGTGACTGTTTTCAAGGGGGATAGCTGGTTTCTTCAACTCATTTTCTCCGAAGATTCAATAAAGTAAGGTTTCCCCTAGCATTCTACACTCGGAAAATAAAACGAAAAAGATCCTGCAGGGTTAGAAACATTTCATCTAACTATAGTCATGCTGAAATGTCTGAAACATCAATAATACTCTGATAGACTACACTAAATACTGAAGAAATACATAACCATCAGCTAGCATTTTATCAGTAGCGGGAGTAAAGAGGTCGTTAATCTACTTTAACATATCCGAGTAGAAGACATAAAGAACATTAAAACATGAAATACCATTAACTCAGAAGCAGGAATGCCAACAACATCATTGCCAAGAATTCTTCCTTCTTCATTAATATCCTTTCCAGCAAGCACTGGTGCATGATACAATAATGGTGGCTCTAGGGGAGCATTTGACTATATGAAACCAGAACAATGGAGCATTGAGCTCTGCAACTAAAATGAGGAATCACTTGCTATGGACAACAAAATCATCAATTTTGTCGACCCTTGGAAATGGGCCGGTCTGCCTATTTATACAACTTTCTTCTAACCCTAACCCTATTCACATCATGTTTCAATAAAATACAATATTTGGGGGCCGGTACTACCTGTGCCACCCTACAAAAGACCTAGAGACGGAATAGGTCTGCCATGTCAGAAGAATAAGACAAGAATATACATCGAAAGAATCAGTCTCGAGAAGAGAGCCAAAAAGGAGAAAGAAGAAAGTAGGTCCCTCGGGGACCGAGGCTACATGCCTCATAAATGGAAAATGCGGCGCCCTGTCTCCAATGTGCCAGGTGTACCTCTGAGTGGCACCTCGAAAAGACCATCCTGTCAGAAAACCAACTGTCGACTCAACGTCCCTTGATGTGGCCAACTACCCTCTGACAACCTTTATTAACCGCTTCTGAAAGTGACTGGTCGGCCTCGGGGACCGGGACACAGATCACTCGAAAGAATACAAAATTTTGGATCCGGGATCCGGGAACTTACATCCCCAAAAGAATAAAGAATAATCAATGTGAATTTTCCCCGGCCCCCGGAGAAAGCTCAAGGTTGCTTATTGTCGTTGAAAGCCTGGAGGAGGCGGGAGATGCCATCTTCATCTATATCTTTCAGGCTGGCCCTTCTATGCTTGGCCACTTCAACTTGTTCCCCCAGGTCTGGAACATTTTCTTTAAATTCATCAGCCATTCTTGCTGCGTCATGACCACTCAGTATCATGCGGGTTAATTTTGCCATCTGGGCCCCATCTATCCCCTCCGGAGATTGATACCGGGATTTCATTATTTCATCAAAACTCCCCAAAACTGAATCTTCGGGGGTACATGTATCTGTGCTAAGGGGATCAGCCCCAGAAGTCTTTATTACAAAAGACTTGTATAAATTAGAAGAATATTTTACAGCATTTACCTTATCTTGTAGGGACCCTACCAATTGCTTGGTTACCTCCAATGTGAGGTCAAGTATGGAGTGTTGGGTTCTCACAAAATCAAATGATTCATCACCCAGAATTCTGGATTCAGAAATCATATCTTCTCCCAAGGTAAGGAGCTCTTCGAGCTCCACCTTCCATGCTTGGTAATTCTCGACGTCACCCTCCCATAGCTCAATAAGCGTTTCCGCCTGATGAATAACTTGTTGGGCCATGTATAAATCTGGGAGGGTGGACACCAGGAAACACCAGGTGTTTCCTAGCTGCAGGGCGACCCACTCGTCCACTGCCTGAGCTTTCTTCTTCATCACTCGCAGGGAGTCTATGTCACTCTGCGGTATATCTTCTGAGGTGGAGGTCTCCGGAGGAGTGGCATTGATGGGTCGAGCCAGCTTAGTAAGCAACCCCATAAGGTTTGCATTCTTTTCCTTTTCAGCTTTGAGCCTCTGGGACTCTTTCTCATATCGGGCTTCCACTGCCCTTGCTGCCTCCTTTAGCAAGTCTACCTCACCTTGCTTTCCCTGTTTCCCTAGTGACACCTCCGCAACATTATAGTCTCTGGGGTCCGCGGTTGCTTCATTGGCGTCTGGGGGAGGTGTTGCCACAACGACAACTGTTTCGCCGCCTGGCTCAGTTCAGAGGGTATGAACTGTCTGGGCTTTCTTGGCCTTCGGCGGGGCCTGAACTTGGGCCATCATTTCGGCCAGGGAGAGAGGAATCACAGGAGCGGACTGAGCTTTTCTTTTCCTGCTCTCTATTAGCCATTGGGGTGGGAGGGGTGGCCTCCCTGCCAGAATTTGTTCCCCTGATTCTTCTCCGGTACCCTGCGGTTGTTGGTCCTTAGCAACGTAGACCTCATCCGTTCCTCTCCCTGCCTCAATTTCTTCTGCAGCAATATTCTCTTCAATCTCGATCTCCTCAGCCTTGTCCTATACATCTATCACTGGGTCTGGACCCTGGTAGGCTTCCTCGGGGATTTCTTCTTCAAGCTGCTCTTCTTCTTGTTGTTCTTCTTGTTCTTCTTCTGTCGGGGCCACTTCCTCAGTCGGCACCTCTTTCGGCAGTAGGGGAGGTGTTGGGCCAAGATTCAGAGTTTGGGCCGCTGTGATCACCTGCGCTAAGGTTGCCCTCGGGAGTGGCCCTTGGAACATGGCGGCTGGGGTTACAGTTATTCCTGAAGGTCCGGTTCCCCCAGCGGATGCCATTTGTTCACCTTGTTTCTGCTGGTCCACTCCTGGACCTTGTATCGCTTGAGCCCCGGAGGCAATCTCCGACTCTGGCTCTTTTTCTTCCGCCTGCTACTCTTGTTGCTGTGCAGGTTCCTATTCAAAGTCTTCTTGCTCTGTAGCCTCTTGTTCTATTCCCGAGACTTCTACCTCCGCTTGTGTATTATCCCCTTGCAGATTCCCGAACTCGTCGGTTGCAAACACGTCAAATTCTTCCTGTGGAGGGGGACTGGCTGGGACCCCTACAGGCTCTATTTCCTTTTCCAATTCCGGGGAACTGGAAGAAAGGATCTCAACTTCTTAGGGTCGGGATGTCTCTGGCTCCGGCTCTGCCTTGGGCTTTTTGCTAAGCTTTTTCTTCCTCCGGGTAACCAGAGGCGGACTCGCATCTCTTATTGTTGCCGCCTCCAAGGGATCCACCCCCATTGCCTTCACCATTAAGGCTGCTAATGACGGGGAGGAGGAGGCACGAAGTGGCCCGGTCATAAGTGGTGGGGTGGCCAGCTTCGTTATTAATTGCTCCCTCATCAGCTGGGAGGCTGCCACCGATTATTTTATATGTTCCGTGATGGGGAATTCTTGCACAGGAGGGGTCGTGTCTATTCCTTTTCCTTTGTCTGCGCCTTGCGAAGAAGTCCCGGCCCCCGGAGTCATTTTTGGTACCGGCGGAGTTAACTTTAGCGCCGGCTGGGCTGCTCAGCGGGTACTCCCGGGGCACACCTTCTTAAAATAGGCGTGGCTTCTCTCGACCACCTCTCGAGTGAAGTCTTCAATAGTGGGCCCTTCCTGGGCGGCCCAGTTCACTGGTGGAAGATTCTTTTTATCGATCCCCTTTTCTTTGTACTGGGGATCGATAGTGGGGCCGGCATCCGAGAAGTCTTTCGGGAACTTCCGGAGCTTTAGCTTCTGCATCATGCCGGCCGTCATTCTGACAAAGTGCCTATTGCGCACCTCCACATCATCTTGGCAGTCTGCCCAGAAGTCCTCCATGTGTATATGATGGGGCTCTGAAGCCTGGGGCATTGCCGTTGTAATTCTGCCATGCGGATCAAAATTTCTCCGTGCCAGATAAAATTCTTGTAAGTTATAACTTTTCAGCTCATTGTCTGCCTCCTTTGTGGCGGCCAGAGTGCATGTGTAGTCCCCACAGGTGATTGGGAACAGAATTTTGGGGATCTTTTTGAGGGCAAAGAAGGCATGCACCTCCATCATTTGCCTACAATACTCCAATAGCACGATCTTGTCCCCACAATGTCTGGGCAACAAGTAGGGTTTCCCGGAGAAGCCGACGACCCTAATGTATGTGTGATGTTGGAACTGAATATAGTAATGTCCATAACTATGGACCAACTTCATCGCCTCAGTAGACAGGTGGTATCCGGCATCCCGGGTGGGTGTAAGCAAATGGTAGTAAACGAATGCGTCGTTTACCCGACAGAAACTGGGGAAATTGGCCTCCCATTGAATTTGTGGGAAATGGTCCCACGGTGCCTTTTGTCCCAAGCCAATCCCGAGTACGCCGTCAGTAAGTAGGCCGTGGGAATGGGGCCTCTACTGCGCCAGGGCCTAGAAAACATAAGAAGACATATAGAACTTCTTCTTCCTGTTCAACTGCTAGAACTGGGAGTCGACATGGTTGGAGATTATTGTGGCCCAGTCGAAGTATTCTCCCTTGGTGGAGATGTCGAGGAGGAAATAGTACATCCATTTGGCAAACTCTTGGGCGGAGGGCTGCCCAAAGACCCGGGCTAATGCTATCATCCCCATCTGGATGCTCTCCTTGAATTCAGAGCGGGGAATTTCTATCTTCATTCTCTTTGGGTCCCTCTTTGGGGCCTTGAGCCAATGGGTATTCATGTATACCCGGGCAGCGTCCTCCAGTTGTGTGAACTAGGTCAAGGCATCAGTCCTTGTAACCACCGTAGCCCTATCAAATTGTGGGATTCCCAGGCTCACCCGGAACGTGACTGGGTCGAGAGACACCAGTGGAGTGGGGTATCCTGTGGGTTCTACGGCCGTGAGCATAACGGCCCGGACGGAGGAGTTGTAGTTGGCAACCAATGTTTGGATAAGCTCCGGGGATTGCACGGAGCATGGGAAGCAAGCTACTTGGAGGATTCTGGAGCCCCCGACGTTGATTGCTAGTTGATCTCCAGCCTGTCGCTGGATGTGCATTATTTTCACCAAGGCCTGCATCTCCCGCCATGTTTCGACGTTGGTGTCGGTTATCAGCTTGACCTTAGACTCAATCTTTGAGCCCACGATGATATTATTTTGCAGAAATTTCATGGTCAGGGGCAGCTTTTCCAGGGCCTTTTCCATCTTGGACTTTACGGCTGCCCTGGTCTCTGCTGTGGAAGGTAATTCTAGACTCCCAGGCGGAGATGATGTAGAGGCTTCAGACATGTTTGAAAGATAAAACTCTAGGAACCTGCAAGGCAAAACAACCGTCAGAACACATTTATCAAAATAATTATTCCGGGGTCCAGAGATCCTACCACCGCGATGCTCACTTTTCCTGAAAAAGTTAGTTTCATTCAAAAAATAACCGAAAAGAAAAACACATCGTATAAACTTTAAATTTTCATTAAACATCTGGGTCCGGGGATTTTTATCACACTTGGTAAAGACACAGGATGGAGGATGGTAGGAGACCCAAAACCCAGAGAAATGACCGTTGGTGAGGACGCATAAAAAGCCAAGTCATTGAGCCCACGTGGGCGCCACGTGCGTAGGTAATAAATGGAAGTTATGGCGATGACGGCGGAGCCAACTGTCCGAACGTGCGAAAAGAGAAAGCCACTTGGCTGGAACTGATTGTGCACATGGGACATAAATGAGGTTCAGACAGACTTCATGGAGGAGAGAGAAAACTACCTGTTTGAAACTGGCCGAGAGCCGAGTTTCAAACAGGTAGTTTTTTGCCTTGAAGCGAGTTCGGAGGCGGAAAATAAGAAACAAAGGTGACTCGACCAGCTTGTCAAGTCACTCGGAAGGATATACATGGAGCTGAGGGATATATACATAGAAATGAGGAGATATATAGAGGTTATATATAATTATACACATATATACACAAATATACAACTCAGGATGATGCCCGCGGGAAAACTAGATGAGATAGAGACACAAATATACAGCTATTTACACTATTTTACAAACGAACCACTTCTGCACAGAGGGCGGACAACCCTCTGGCAGAGCCGAACCACCAATGGGCGGCAGAACCAGAAAACAACAAACCAGACGAAGCAGAGAAATAAAACAAAACAAGTCAAACAAAAACCAAACAAAACCAAAGAAAACCAGAGAGCAGAAGAAAACCAGAGAAGCGGGAAAATAGGAACACCAACCTGAGAACGCAGAAGGCAGAGGAAAGGGAGGATTTACCGCAGGAGCTCTGCAATAGTTTGAGTCATCAAACGGTCAGAATCACCACCAGGAAGCACTTGCAATTGCCTGAGAATGACTGAAAATGTTAAGCGTTGATTATCATAAACTCTCTGCAAATGCTCAGTTAATCGCTTTGGAATCACTCTTTAAATCGCTCTAAGTGCTTAGAGGTTTTAATCGTGGTAAGTGTGAAAGTGACAGATAATTTCTATTTATACCCGCGGTAAAAAGGTGATCCTCCTCCTTCCGGCAATCTCCAGACAAGCAAACCCTCCAGATTCTGGGCCCGGGGATTCCCCGTGATGATATCCTATAAGAACATCATGGCGAAGAACCCCGGAGTCCGAAATCCGGTTCCCAACGAAGGACAACCTCCGGGACTGTAGTCCCAGAGGCGAAAACCAAACAAACAAAACACCACGCCGGGGAAGACAACCCCGGAGAAAGAAAACAAAAGAGAAAGGAAGACAAGGCAAAGCCGCAAGAAAAAAACAACAAAAAAAGGGGGACCCATCATTTTGCACACAAAATGTAGGGACGGGGATGCAGGGCATAACAAATGGTGACTACCTGGGACAAATGCCTTAGCGCATTTGAGAACCATAGAATCTCTGGTTAGAAAAACTGGAACAGGCCGCTTCCCGAAGTGTCTGACAGGCAAAGAGAAACATATCCGAGAAAATCCAACCATACGGGAATCAGTCCATAGTCTTTCATCAGTGGTGTCGTGTGTGCTTTGGAAGGAAATCAAGCCAATGACCTCTGGGAGGAGCAGAGAAGAGGCACTAATTACATCGAACCAGTCATCAATTTGCTCGCTTCCCCCGGAGACCAGAGTTTTATTCCACTTTTCCTCTTTTGTTATTATTTGTTTCTGGGTGGGGAAGGCAGTACTTCTTTCACCATTAAGCTTAAGCTTAGCTAATTTTAATGGCGGTACTTCTTTCACCTGTCCACCTATGCTTAGATGTTTGAAGAGGGGATAAAGCTCCAGACCCGGAAAGAATTCTCTTAAAGTTTCAGACCTGGGTCAACCAATTAGTACAACCGATCTATCCTCGGTGTGTCTGATTACTTGTTCCTTATATTACTGGTGTTCACTGATTGCCAAACTCCCGGAGACAACACCCAATGGAGATTGCTCAAAATGTGCCATAACCCGTGAAACAACCCCGAAGACTGGGTCGACTCCACCCTGCTAAAGACAGATTCTAAAGTTCACCATGCCGTAGACATCGTACCGGAAACCAAAGTTATGCGAAGCATTCCAATTCCTGCAAGACAGAACAAAATGCGGGGACTGAAAGAAAACCAAAAACGAAAACAAAAATGACAAAAGAGGACTGTCCCGGAGGACAGCTGACAAGGCTATTTATAAGGCAGGGCACCTCGCGACAAGACACCCGGAAGAGATATTTACAAGCGAAAGGCTTTACATATAATAAAACTTTGGACAAACTTACCCTACTCGAAGTAGTGTTTGAGGAACTTTCCATTAACGGGTAATGCGACAGGTTCCCCAGTCAAGGTATTGAGGCGGTAAGTATTTGCCCCGCAGATTTCTGAGATCAGGTATGGTCCGAGCCAGAGCCGTTGGAACTTGGTATGCTTTCCTTTCTTTTTCCGGGCCTTGTCCCACAACAGGACCAGATCCAAAATCTGAAAAGCCTTGTATTGGGCTCTTCTGTCAAACCATCATTTTACCACTGCTTGATGACGCGCGAAATGTTCAAGGGTTGCGTCTCGCTATTCTTCCATTCGCACCAGATTTAAGAGCTGAACCTCCACAATGTCGTCCCTGTTGCTAAATTCCTGCATAAACTGTAAAAATGGGATTTGTAAGTTGACTGGGAATACAGGGTTCTGACCATAAACCAGATGGAATGGGGACGTTCCCAGGGCAGCCTTGACACAAATGCGATCCACCCAGAGGGCGAATTTCAACTTTTTATGCCAATCCCAGGGATTCTATTCTAACAAATGTTTGATCACTTCAAGTAGATTTTTGTTTGTTGATTCAGCAACGCCATTTCCTTGGGGATAATAGTTGCTGGAGAACTTCAGAGTGATACTCTGATTGTAGGTCCATTCGAGTAACTGCGCCGAAGAAAATGCCGGACCATTGTCGCATACCAAAGCAAAGGGCATTCCAAACCTTGTGATGATGTTTTCTTCCAAGAATTTAATAACTACGTCATCCGTGTTGTTTTTGCAAGGTATAGCCTCAGACCACCGGGGGCAGTAATTAGTAGCAATCAGAATGTATCGGTGATTGGAAGATGAGTTGGGGTTGATTTCCCTGATGAAGTCAAATGCCCACTGGGCAAATGGTCTAGCCTTGAAGACCGGTTGTAAAGGCATAGCTGGGTTACGCTCACGATGCACTGCGGTTTGGCACGTATGGCATCTCCTAACATGAGCGTAAACATCCTTGAATATACAGGGCTAATAATATCTGGCCTGAAGGATCTGATGGGTAGTGGCGTCGGCTGAGCCATGCCCGGTTCCAAACTGTCTGTGGAATTCATTAATCACTCTCACAGCTTGGTCTCTGTCGATGCACCGCAGGTACACTCCCTCGTAGTTTCTGCGATAAAGTGCAGAGTTTTTTATCATGAAGTTAGCGCTTTTCATCCGCAGGGCGTGGCGTTTGTGGGGAGGTAATCCCTCCGGGCACTTATTATTTAGTAACAAGTATACCAAATCGGTATACCACGGGTCTTGAGTAATGGACTCCACTATGTAAGTTTGACATTCTATGCAGGGAGTCTCTTCTGCCATTGCTCGGCTTAGTCCTTGGCCTCAGACTATCTTCATGGGCTACATTTCTAAGTCATATTCCTGGAGGATGGCCATCCATTTCCCCCGTCTCTCGCCCAATTCACTCTGCATCAGCAGAGACTTGACAGCTTGGTTCGGAATGATAGCATGTACCTTGCTCCGGAGAACATAATGCCAGAATTTCTTCACGGCGTGAACTAGAGAAAAGGCCTGCTTTTCCAGTGATGAATACCAGACTTCGGCGTTCTTGAAGGGGGAGCTCATGAAAGCTATTGATCGTTCTTCCCCTTCAACCTTTTGGGTCAACACTGCCGCAGCAGAATGTGGTGAAGCAAACGAGTAAATGTAAAACGGAAGGGAATAGTCCGGAATAGCCAGGATAGGTGCTTCCGTTATTGTCTGTTTGATCTGGGCGAACGCCCATTTTTCTTTAGGACTCCACTCAATCTTGGTATCCTTCTTCATCATCTCATTGAGCGGTTTGACTATTTCTGCGAATCCCGTAATGAACCGCCGGACGAAGTTGATCTTTCCAAAGAAGGATCGCATCTCTTTCTTGCTGCCAGGCATTTGTAAGTTTAGTAATGCTTTGACTCTATCAGGGTCTATGGATATACCCTTCTCAAAGATGATATGCCTGAGCAACTTCCCCTCGGTGACCCCGAATATGCACTTCTTGGAGTTGAGGGATATTCCATACTGGCGACATCTTTCACAGATCTGAGCGAGATGGGCGGAATGATCACGCCTGTCCCAGGAAAAGATGGTCAAATCATCCATGTAAATGATTATGCACCAATTCACAAGGCCCTCGAACGCAATGTCCATGGCCTTCTGAAATGTAGCCCCTGCATTGATCAAACCAAAGGGCATTCTCTTGTACGCAAACATTCCCCATTTGGTGGTAAACGTTATTTTCTCTCTGTCTTCGTACTTGACCATGACTTGGTTGTATTCTGAGTATCCATCCAAGAAGGACATCATCTGGGATCCATTCACTATCTGCAACACCTCATCCAACGAGGGGAGAGGGTGATTATCTTTCTTAGAGGCCTTGTTTAAATTTTGGAAATCCATGCAAAGGCGGATCTCACCGTTCTTTTTCCTCACAGGGACCAGGTTGGCAACCCACGTAGTATGTCGGATTGGGAAGATTATCTGGGCTGACAGTAGTTTTTCTACCTCTTGACTAATTAGAGGCTCTATTAGGGGGTTGACCAGTCTTTGTTTTTGCCAAAAGGGCTTAGTGTCAGGTTTTAGAGGAATAGTATGGGTCATGATGGATGTATCATACGTTTTCAAGTCTTCATAGCCCCAAGAAATTACATCGATGTATTCTCGGAGAACCGCAAGAATCTTCTCCTTTTCCTCAGGGGATCAGGAGGTACCAATGTGAATGATCTTTTCTTCACCGGACTGGCCGATGTTAACCTTTCCAAACTTTCCTCCCTCGGAGGAGGATGACACCTTCTCACGGGCCCGAGGGTCCGAGTCGAAGATTCGTTCTAGCGCAACCATCCCCTTCGGGATGGTGTTAGTAGGCAAGTCCATGATCCCACCGTCTTCATCACCCTGCCCAGTATCATCGTGGTCTCGTTCCTCTACTATCTGGTCCTCAAAGACACCAACATTCGCCATGAAGGCCAGGATATGTTGATCGTCCTCAAAGACCTGAAAGTGGGTGACATTATCCAAAATGGACGGGGTAGGGACCATCTCAACTAAAAATCTCCAGAGTTGCGAGCCGGCCATTGGCTCAAGTGTGCTGGCGGAAACAGTGAGGGCATTCAGGACATAGTTTTGTCGCCGGGGAATGAGGTCAATGCCAAAGGCATCGAAATCCTCAATGAGGCTCCAAGCCTGGTTGTGGTATGCGGCCAGCCTTTTGTCGTGACATGTGTATTGACTCCGGACTTGTTTGACAATCAATTCTGAAACACCCAGAGCCCAGAGGCGGGTGATACCTTTCCTTAATGCAAATAAGAGTCCAAGGACCAAAGCCTCGTACTCTGTAACATTGTTTGTACAGTTAAACTGCAGCCTGTAGGATGCGAGGAAGGACTTCCCTCGCGGGTTGATTAATTCTACCCCAGCCCCACAGCCTTGTTTGGATCGGGACCCATCAAACTTAAGGGTCCATAAGCCATTGTTCGTAATCTGGGGCTGGGGAGGGGGAGTAGTCTTTAGATTATTGCTAGGAGACTTAAAGGGTGCTTCCCGGACTACCAACGTGAGTGTAGAATTTACCTCTGGAGGTGTTTGGACTTGGGATTCCCGGGGAGATGGCACCGAAGGAGCGCATCCCGTAGGAGTACTGGGTCCCGGGGAATCAGTTATGTGTTTATTCCGGAAGGTATCAAGGTATCGGTTAATGATTGAGAGACATGGCCCACACTCATGCTCTGAATGTTTTTGGTAGTGCACTCGGCACCACATGCCAGATAGGAGTGTGGCAAGGGTTGCTGCGGCGCCTTGAGAGCCAATTTCAACTCTCATCTTTTCATCTAGGTCTTAGGCTCTCTGCAGCACGGCGGGATCTTTTTCGGGGATGAAATCGAATGTTAATATTTCAAAAGGTCGGTACACCCCCAGAGAAGTCTCAGAGAAAAAAACCTCATTGACCCTCCCAACTTTGGTAAGGGCCTGTTTCATCCGGGGCTCGCTTTCAACCCGGATCTTATTGGATTCTCCCTCCCATGGAAGCCATAAGTGGGTGAAGTCGGTCGAAAAGTATCCGTTCAGGGACTTAGACCAATTTTGGCTCAATAACATCCCGTAGGTCTCTAGGATGTCCACCACCTGGATGTCAATGATGCTGGCTATCCTGGGGTCCTGGATAAGCTGTATCCGGACGTTCTTCAACTCCCCCACCATTTTTACAGCAGTCTTATCTAGCTAGATCACTGCGCCACTGGACGGGGTGGGGTGGAATCCGAGCTTCTGACAAATGGACAAAGGCATGATATTACTCGAAGCCCCAGAGTCTACTAGGCAGTTGTGTATATTTTTACCTTGGATATTCAGGCCTAGTAGGAAGGGAGGATCCTCATTGTTCCCTCGAAAGACGGCCGCGTTAGCATCTTCGAATGAGACGGTCTTGGGTGGGCGGCTGACGACTTCCGGGTTCCCTAAGAGCTTCAGAAGAGACTTCTTCTGCTCAGGACAGTTTAGAAAAACCTCCATCAAGGTCATGGAGGTGGTGGTTTGTTCTAACGCCTTCGTGATATCGAATCTTCCTCCCGGGAACTGGTGATCTCCCTCGGCCAAGTCTTTGGCTTGGTTAGAGCTAGGACCCTTTGGAGGAGTGGGTCAGTCAGTCATATTATTCCGGGGAGGAGGAGTGTCTTTGATAGGAGGTGTGGGCATGTAAGCTGGTCCTTTACCAACCTGACTCCGAGTATTGTATGGAGTCCGCGGGTTAGTAAAGGCGTTGGCCTCAAAGGGTGGGATAGATTCATCAAAGAATCCCTGTAGCTCGGATTCTTCTTCATCCTCCCCGGAAGTTCCAAAGAAGATGGTATCACAGGTGAAGGCGCTGTGGGTTGGCTCTTGGACAGGAGGCTCTAGAGGGGCAGTATCGTGCAACTGCTGCCTGTCCAGCTAGGAGATCATAATGACCTTCTCCAAAGTGGCGCAAATCACCTCATTGTGTGAACCCGTGTTGTGTAGTCTACACCAATTAGTCATGGGTTGGAAGTCTACAACTGGTGTGAAATGTGATGGTCCAACACCATTTTGGTTGGCATTTTGGTTCGAAGGCGGGCCTCTGGTGTTCGCGTTATTATTCCATTGCTATTGATTGGGCCTAGACCCGTTATTGAAGTTTCTTCCCCCGACGTTGTTATTTCGTTGGCCAGAGAAAATGTTTCCCCTCTGGGAATTCAAATTTTGGGGCGCATAGGACCCCGCCTTTAGTTGGCCCATGTCTACGGTCAAGGTGGACAACATTTGCCAGAGGGATTTGACCTCGATGGTCAACTGAGTGTTTGTGTCACAATGTGATGGCTGTTGTTGTTGTTGGCTTCTCGGGAAGGCAGCAGTATTAGCCGGAGTCGAGGGCGGCAATCCTCCAGTCGCGGATGACTGGAAGAAGGGCACTCTGGATGATTGTGTTTGAGATTGTTGTGTCTGCTGCGGCTGATTCCAAGGGAAGACTTCCAGACCCAGTGTCATCTAGATCTGGGTTGGGTATACATACCATGCCTGCTGGTCTATCAAGGGTGGCAGAGGATTCATCGCCATCGAGGGGGCACCTATTGCCAGATTGGGGTTGTATCCCCTGACATATGCAGTTTCATCGGGGATCATGTTGAAAGGCGTGCTCTGCCCAATCCCGCCCGGGGATTTGTTGAGACCACGGGACAGCTCTAGGGCTAAGTTGTAGACTTTTGCCAAGGTGTCCCGGTTGCCCACAGCGGTTGTTCTCCAAAGGAGAGTGGAAACAAAAGGATCCATCGCGTTGAGATAGGTCTGTATGGTTACCTCCAGGGATGGAATGAAGGGGCCCCTGCACCGCTTTAGAGTGCACTGGAACCTATGGTTGAATGCTACAAGAGGTTCATTAGGTTCCTTCCTAATGGAGATGAACTAGCTATGGGACCAGGCTGGGTCCACATGCACATGAAAGGTAGCCAAGAAGGCGTCCTCCATGTCCTGCCAACTATTTATGGAGTTGGCAGGAAGGTTAAGGTACCAGTTCAACTCACCTTGCCCTAAAGACAAGGGAAACATACGAGTCACAACATCTTCATGTTGGATCCGGTGTTGGTTCATGGCATCTTTGTATGCCTGTAAGTGTTCTTCTGTGGTCCGTGAGCCTAAGTGCTCATATCGTGGGCAAATCTTCTCCGGGTGGGAGGGTAAGTCATTGATTGCGCCCGGAAAAGTTCCCATTGGGGACCCGGTGTTTCTGAAATACGCGGCCATTGGGGGAACTATATGTTGGGTAGTTTGGGCACTGGTTCCTGGGATTGTCTGAGGAGTTTGGGTATTTGAAAGTATGGTAGACCCCCAGACAATAGTGGCTGGTATGATTTTTGAGGTCTATTTCTTCTGAGCAGGAGGCTTGAGTTTGACAAACCTTCTGGGATTCGGGGCAGACCTAAGGACTCTTTCAAATTTCACTGGGGAGAAAGATCCAATCCCGCTGAAGGATTGTCTCTTGAAACTATAACTTGGGGAACCCTCAGGAGGTGTAAAATTAGAATCTCTGGAAGGGGATGATTTCATGCCCTCCTTCTAGCGCCAGTTTCTGTTGACGAGGTCTTGCTGACCGAGTCCGCCAACAGTCATAAGTTGTCACCGGATTCCGGGGATACCGTCCAACTCCGCCTGTAAAGGTTGTCTGGGAGAATTATATTTCCAGAGCCTTCAAGCACCTGGGTGTCGGGTCACGACGGTGCGGGGCTCAGTTGGGGAGAAGTGACTGTTTTCAAGCGGGATAGCTGGTTTCTTCAACTCATTTTCTCTGGAGATTCAATAAAGTAAGGTTTCCCCTAGCGTTCTACACTTAGCAAATAAAACAAAAAAGATCCTACAGGGTTAGAAACATTTCATCTAACTATAGTCATGCTGAAATGTCTAGAACATCAATAATACTCTGATAGACTACACTAAATACCGAAGAAATACATAACCATCAACTAGCATTTTATCAGTAGCGGAAGTAAAGAGGTCGTTAATCTACTTTAACATATTAGAGTAGAAGACAAAGAACATTAAAACATGAAATACCATTAACTTAGAAGTAGGAATGCCAACAACATCATTGCCAAGAATTCTTCCTTCTTCATTAATATCCTTTCCAGCAAGCACTGGTGCGTGATACAATAATGGTGGCTCCAGGGGAGCATTTGACTATATGAAACTAGAACAATGGAGCATTGAGCTCTGTAACTAAAATGAGGAATCACTTGCTATGGATAGTAAAATCATCAATTTTGTCAACCCTTGGAAATGGGTCGGTCTGCCTATTTATACAACTTTCTTCTAACCCTAACCCTATTTACATCATGTTTCAATAAAATACAATATTTGGGGGCCAGTACTACCTGTGCCACCCTACAAAAGACCTGGAGACGGAATAGGTCTGCCATGTCAGAAGAATAAGACAAGAATATACATCGAAAGAATCGGTCTCGAGAAGAGAGCCAGAAAGGAGAAAGAAGAAAGTAGGTCCCCCGGGGACCGAGGCTACATGCCTCATAAATGGGAAATGCGGCGCCCTGTCTCCAATGTGCCAGGTGTACTCTGAGCGGCGCCTGGAAAAGACCATCCTGTTAGAAAACCAACTGCCGAGTCGACGTCCCTTGATGTGGCCAACTACCCTCTGACAGCCTTTATTAACCGCTTCTAAAAGTGACCGGTCGGCCTCAGGGACCGGGACACGGATCACTCGAAATAATACAAAATTTTGGATCTGGGACTCCGGGATCTGGGAACTTACGTCCCCAAAAGAATAAAGAATAATCAATGTGAATTTTTCCCGGCCCCTGGAGAAAGCTCAAGGTTGCTTATTGTCGTTGAAAGCCTGGAGGAGGTGGGAGATGCCATCTTCATCTATATCTTTCAGGCTAGCCCTTCTATGCTTGGCCACTTCAACTTGTTCCCCTAGGTCTGGAACATTTTCTTTAAATTCATCAGCCATTCTTGCCGCATCATGACCACTCAGTATCATGCGGGTTAATTTTTCCATCTGGGCCCCATCTATCCCCTCCGGAGATTGATACTGGGATTTTATTATTTCATCAAAACTCCCCAAAATTGAATCTTCAGGGGTACATGTATCTGTGCTAAGGGGATCAGCCCCAGAAGTCTTTATTACAAAAGACTTGTATAAATTAGAAGAATATTTTACAGCATTTACCTTATCTTGTAGGGACCCTACCAGTTGCTTGGTTACCTCCAATGTGAGGTCAAATCTGGAGTGCTGGGTTCTCACAAAATCAAATGATTCATCACCCAGAATTCTAGATTCAGAAATCATATCTTCTCCCAAGGTAAGGAGCTCTTCAAGCTCCAAATTCCATGCTTGGTAATTCTCGGCATCACCCTCCCATATCTCAATAAGCATTTTTGCCTAATGAATAACTCGTCGGGCCGTGTATAAATTTGGGAGGGTGGACACCAAGAAACGCCGGGTGTTTCCTATCTGCAGGGCGACCCACTCGTCCACTGCCTGAGCTTTCTTCTTCATCACTCGCAGGGAGTCTATGTCACTCTGCGGTATATCTTCTGAGGTGGAGGTCTCCGGAGGAGCGGCATTGAGGGGTCGAGCCAGCTCAGTAAGCAACCCCATAAGGTTTGCATTCTTTTCCTTTTCAGCTTTGAGCCTCTGGGCCTCTTTCTCATATCGGGCTTCCACTGCCCTTGCTGCCTCCTTTAGCAAGTCTACCTCACCTTGCTTTCCCCGTTTTCCTAGTGACACCTCCGCAACACTATAGTCTCCGGGGTCCGTGGTTGCTTCATCGGCGTCTGGGGGAGGTGTTGCCACAACGACAACTGTTTCACTGCCTGCCCCAGTTCGGAGGGTATGAACTGTCTGGGATTTCTTGGCCTTCGACGGGGCCTAAACTTGGGCCATCATTTCGGCCAGGGAGAGAGGAATCACAGGAGCAGATTGAGATTTTCTTTTCCTGCTCTCTATTAGCCATTGGGGTGGGAGGGGTGGCCTCCCTGCCAGAATTTGTTCCCCTAATTCTTCTCTGGTACCCTGCACTTGTTGCTCCTTAGCAACGTAGACCTCCTCCGTTCCTCTCCCTGCCTCAATTTCTTCTGCAGTAATATTCTCTTCAATCTCCATCTCCTCAGCCTTGTCCTGTACATCTATCATTGGGTATGGACCCTGGGAGGCTTCCTCGGGGATTTCTTCTTCAAGATGCTCTTCTTCTAGTTGTTCTTCTTGTTCTTCTTCTGTCGGGGCCTCTTCCTCAGTCGGCACCTCTTTCGGCAGTAGGGGAGGTGTTGGGCCAAGATTCAGAGTTTGGGTCGCTGTGATCACCTGCCCAAAGGTTGCCCCTGGGAGTGGCCCTTGGAATGTGGTGGCTGGGGTTACGGTTATTCCTGCAGGTCCGATTCCCCCAGCGGATGCCATTTGTTCACCTTATTTCTGTTGGTCCACTCCCAGACCTTGTATCGCTTGAGCCCCGGAGGCAATCTCTGGCTGTGGCTCTTTTTACTCCGCCTGCTGCTCTTGTTGCTGTGTAGGTTCCTATTCAAAGTCTTCTTGCTCTGCAGCCTCTTGTTCTATTCTCGGGACTTCTGCCTCCGCTTGTGTATTGTCCCCTTGTAGATTCCCGAACTCATCGGTTGCAAACACATCAAATTATTCCTATGGAGGGGGACTGGCTAGGACCCCTGCAGGCTCTATTTCCTTTTCCAGTTTCGGGGAACTGGAAGAAAGGATCTCAACTTCTTAGGGTCGGGATGTCTCTGGCTTCGGCTCTGCCTTGGGCTTTTTGCTGAGATTTTTCTTCCTCCGGGTAACCAGAGGTGGACTCGCATCTCTTTTTGCTGCCACCTCCAAGGGATCCACCCCCATTGCCTTCACCATTAAGGATTCTAATGATGGGGAGGAGGAGGGATGAAGTAGCCCGGTCATAAGTGGTGGGGTGGCCAACTTCGTTATTAATTGCTCCCTCATCTGCTGGGAGGCTGCCACCAATTGTTTTATCTGCTCTGTGATGGGGACTTCTTGCGCAGGAGGGGTCGTGTCTATTCCTTTTCCTTTTTCTGCGCCCTACGAAGAAGTCCTGGCCCCCGGAGTCATTTTTGGTACCGGCGGAGTTAACTTTGGCGCCGGCTGGGCTGCTCGGCGGGTACTCCCGGGACACACCTTCTTAAAATAGGTATGGCTTCTCTCGACCACCTCTCGAGTGAAGTCTTCAATAGTGGGCCCTTCCTGGGTGGCCCAGTTCACTGGTGGAAGAGCCTTTTTATTGATCCCCTTTTCTTTGTACTGGGGATCGATAGTGGGAGCGGCGTCCGAGAAGTCTGCCAGGAACTTGCGGAGCTTTAGCTTCTGCATCATGTCAGCCGTCATTCTGATGAAGTGCCTACTGCACACCTCCACATCATCTTGGCAATTTGCCTAGAAGTCCTCCATGTGTATATGATGGGGCTCTAAATCCCGGGGCATTGCCGTTGCAATTCTGCCATGCGGATCAAAATTTCTCAGTGCCAGATAAAACTCTTGTAAGTTATAACTTTTTAGCTCATTGTCTACCTCCTTTGCGGCGGCCAGACTGCATGTGTAGTCCCGACAGCTGATTGGGAACGGAATGTTGGGGATCTTTTTTAGGGCAAAGAAGGCATGCACCTCCATCATTTGCCTACAATACTCCAATAGCACGATCTTGTCCCCATAATGTCTGGGCAACAAGTAGGGTTTCCCAGAGAAGCCAGCGACCCTAATGTATGTGTGCTATTAGAACTGAATATAGTAATGTCCATAACTATGGACCAACTTCATCGCCTCAGTAGACAGTCGGTATCTGGCATTCCGAGTGGGTGTAAGCAGATGGTAGTAAACGAATGTGTCGTTTACCCGACAGAAACTTGGGAAACTGGCCTCCCATTGAATTTGTGGGAAATGGTCCCATGGTGCCTTTTGTCCTGCGCCAATCCTGAGTACGCCGTCAGTAAGTAGGCCATGGGAATGGGGCCTCTGCTGCGCCAGGGCCCAGAAAATATAAGAAGACATATAGAACTTCTTCTTCCTGTTCAACTGCTGGAATTGGGAGTCGACATGGTTGGAGATTATTGTGGCCCAGTTGAAGTATTCTCCCTTGGTGGAGATGTCGAGGAGGAAATAGTACATCCATTTGGCAAACTCTTGGGCAGAGGGCTGCCCAAAGACCCGGGCTAATGCTATCATCCCCATCTGGATGCTCTCCTTGAATTCAGAGCGGGGAATTTCTATCTTCATTCTCTTTGGGTCCCTCTTTGGGGCCTTGAGCCAATGGGTAT
>MU227139.1:221716-238036 GCA_018584345.1 Thuja plicata
GGGTTCTACGGCCGCGAGCATAACGGCCTAGACGGAGGAGTTGTAGTTGGCAGCCAGTGTTTGGATAAGCTCTGGGGATTGCATGGAGCATGGGAAGCAAGCTGCCCAGAGGATTTCAGAGCCCCCGACGTTGATTGCTAGTTGATCTCCAGCCTGTCACTGGATGTGCATTATTTTCACCAAGGCCTGCATCTCCGGCCATGTTCCGACGTTGGTTTTAGTTATCAGCTTGATCTTAGACTCAATCTTTGAGCCCACGATGACATTATTTTGCACAAATTTCATGGTCAGGGGCAGCTTTTCCAGGGCCTTTTCCATCTTGGACTTTACAGCTGCCCTGGTCTCTGCTGCGGAAGGTAATTCTGGACTCCCAAGCAGAGATGATGCAGAGGCTTCAGACATGTTTGAAAGATAAAACTCTGGGAACCTGCAAGGAAAAGCGACCGTCAGAACAAATTTATCAAAATAATTATTTCGGGGTCCGGAGATCCTACCACCGTGATGCTCGCTTTTCTTGAAAAGTTAGTTTCATTCAAAAAATAGCCGAAAAGCAAAACACATCGTATAAACTTTAAATTTTCATTAAAAATCTGGGTCCAGGGATATTTATCACACTTGGTAAAGACAAAGGATGGAGGATGGTAGGAGACCTGAAACCCAGACAAATGACCATTGGTGAGGACGCATAAAAAGCCAAGTCATCGAGCCCATGTGGGTGCCACGTGCGTAGGTATTAAATGGAAGTTATGGCGATGACGGCGGAGCCAACTGTCCGAACGTGCGAAAAGGGAAAGCCACTTGGCTGGAACTAATTGTGCGCATGGGACATAAATGAGGTTCTGACAAACTTCATGGAGGAGAGAGAAAACTGCCTGTTTGAAACCGGCCAAGAGCCGAGTTTGAAACAGGTGGTTCTCTGCCGCGAAGTGAGTTCAGAGGTGGAAAACCAAAAATAGAGGTGACTCGACCAGCTTGTCAAGTCACCCGGAAGGATATACATGGAGCTGAGGGATATATACAAAAAAATGAGGAGATATACAGAGGTTATATATAGTTATACACATATATATATGAATATACAACGCGTGACGACACCCGCAGGAAAACCAGATGAGACAGATACATAAATATACGGCTATTTACACTATTTTACAAATGAACCACTTCTGCATAGAGGGCGGACAACCCTCTGGTAGAGCTGACCCACCAACGGGCGGCAGAACCAAAAAATAGCAAACCGGATGAAGTAGAGAAACAAAACAAAACAAGACAAACAAAAACCAAACAAAACCGAAGAAACCAGAGAGCGGAAGAAAATCAGAGAAGCGAGAAAATAGGAACACCAACCTGAGAATGCAGAAGGCGGAGGAAAGGGAGGATTTATCGCAGGAGCTCTACGACAGCTCGAGTCGTCAAATGGTTAGAATCACCACCACGAAGCACTTGCAATTGCCTGAGAATGACTGAAAATGTTAAGCGTTGATTATCATAAACTCTCTGCAAATGCTTAGTTAATCAGTTTGGAATCGCTCTCTAAATCTCTCTAAGTGCTTGGAGGTTTTAATCGCGGTAAGTGTGAAAGTGACAGATAATTTCTATTTATACCCACGATAAAAAGGTGATCCTCCTCCTTCCGGCAATCTCCGGACAAGCAAACCCTCTGGATTCCGGGCCTGGGGATTCCCCATGATGATATCCTATAAGAACATCATGGCGAAGAATCCTGGAGTTTGAAATCTGGTTCCCAACGAAGGACAACCTCTGGGACCGGAGTCCCGGAGGCGAAAACCAAACAAATAAAACACCACGCCGGGGAAGAAAACCCCGGAGAAAGAAAACAAAAGGAAAAGGAAGACAAGGCAAAGCCGCAAGCAAAAAATAACAAAAAAAGGGGGACCCATCATTTTGCACACAAAATGTAGGGATGGGGATGCAGGGCATAACAACAGTGCAGATAACAAAAGGAAGGCATCAAGGATTACATCCAATATCCTAAAATTTCATGGGGTTACACAAGAAGATCTAGATAAAGCTAGGGAAGCTAAGATTGCAAAAGAACTCAAGCAAACTCCTGCAGAAGTGAAAATAGAAAAATCTGATGATATTCCCAAGAAGAAGAAGAAGAAATCTGATGAAGGTACATCTGCGCCCTCAACTACTATTGATCTAGAATCCTCTCCACCTTCAGTACCAAGCAAGATGACTAGCAGGAAGAAGAAAGTTCCCACAAGTTATCCATCCTCAAGAACACCAAGGAGCAAAGTAAAGAACACTCAAGCTCCTCCCAAGGTAGGATTCAGACCTAGTCTAACATTCCTAAAGAACAGAACTGTTAATGAAGGAAGACTAGAATCTATTAAGAATGTCTATGACAAGTACCAAGAGATAGATAAATCAAAAATTTATTCTATGATTATCTCTCATATGATTAGTTCAAAAGGTCGTTATTAGAACTCAAGACAGTCATACTAGACAAAGTATGGAACATACTTGATGTATTGAAAAGGCAAGCAATTGAAGATGATATGAGGATTAGAGAAGAAACTTTGGATAATCTTCTTCCTATCTATTCTCATGATGAAAAGAAAATACTGTTAGATCTGGTGAAACCTCATCTTAGAACCAAGATAATGACTCTTCATATTATGAATAAAGAGTATGAGTTGATTGGAAAAGAGACATAAAAATCTTTTGAGCAGGTGTTTTTGGACAGACATATGTATCCATCAACGACACCTATAGCAAAAGTGACTCTAGTCCCTCCTAAATAGAGTAAAGAATCTGAGATTCCTAATGTGCCCATGACAAGTCCTCAGGATTCAGCGCCTAAAGTTACATCACCTTCTGACATAGCCAAAGATTCAGATGAAACCATTGTGATTAATGATGTTTAGATATCCATGACAACTTTAGATAATGACTTGAACAAATTTGAAAAAGCATTTGTCAGCGCTAAAGAAATAGAGAAGGTTTTCACTGATAATACTTCCTTACAGCAAGATGAAGTTCCCTCTAAAGATTCAACATATATAAATAATGAGGAAGAAAATCAATCTAATGAACCACCAGTTATGGAGATACCTATGAAAATTGAATGTGTGGATGTCAGTCAGAATACTATACTTACTCCACCCATTAAACCTTTGGTATCATTGTTGTTAAGTTTGACCCCTGATTCAGCAAATCTAGATGCTTGGGAAGAAGAATATCTGATTAAGATCAATGTGCTAGCCATGGAGAAAGCCAAAGAGAAACAAGTTATGAGAAACCCTCTCTTTTTGGATACAATAAACATTTTGAATGACTTAGTACCAGCAGATAAGAAAATGACCAAAATTTAGTCAATTGATGATGTTGATAGCATCTTAACAAGATTCAAATCACACTTCACAAGTCTAGTAGACTCTACCACTAAAATTGTAGAAGATGAATACAAGAAGGAAAGATTGAATGAATTGATAAATAATTTTTCTCTAGATTTTAATTCCTTGAAGATTGGTCAAGAAATCTTGAAAGATTCGGTAGCTAAAGGAAAAAATGTGATAACTCACTGCATGGACAGAGTAAAATTCACCTCAGAGCACATCAAGAAGATTGAGGAAGCTGATATCTTGGTTGAAAGTGTAAGGAAATCAGTTGAAACATCCTCGCAAGATATGAACATCTGCAACAATATCTATCAAGGACAAATAGATAAAATTGAAAAATCCAAGTTGGAGATTAGCAAGATAAGGACAAGGCAAAACCAATTGAGAAATGCACTTACGCCTTCCTTAGCTATTTTGAATGAGAGCGTCAAATAGATAGATGCCACTATTGTCACTTATGATCAAGGTCCCTGCATGGATTTGATAAAAATGGAGAATCTCACATATGCTCTATGTGCCCATCTTCAGACTGTAGATGCACTGAAGGCATTCTGGCAGCCAAAAATCAAGAATCTTCATATCACTTACCCAGATGTGTACTCAGAGTAAGTACTCAAGGACCTCATTTTTGGCACCTTTGTCATTAATGTCAAAGGGGGAGTAGTGTATATATATGTAAAGAAGTATGATATAGTATATGTAAAGGAGGATGATATATAGTTTTTGGTGTTAGTCAATTTTGAGTAACTTGGCCACATTCCTTTGTTGCCATTAATGACAAAGGGGGAGATTGTTGGCAAGTTGAAACTCAGGGAGAATATGACTTATTTTGTGTTGTCATTATGGCAACAAAGTCATATGAAAGTTTGACAGCAAACCTTGAAGTGAAAATTGACTAAGTATAGAAAACAGAACAAGGCGGAGATATGCAGTTGATCAGAGCACCAGCGCACGTGCATGCGATTGAGTCAGGACATGCGCCTTTATATTTAATCTTTATGATATATGAATATGCTAAGTCTATACACACATGGTACAAAATGATAGTACAGAAAATTTACGAGTTCAGTATCACCTACAATTTAGAAAACAGAGTATGAAGCCGACTTCAGATTTTGGATCAGCGTATAATATTTTATTATGTAAAGGCCAAGCGCCTATTGTAATATTTTTGTAGTTATGTATTTATCACTCTTGTAAACATGCTTAAGCCAATTAGTTTGGAAGTGTTGTGTATATTGTTATTGGGCCGACTAAGGTCTTGTTTTTGGTCGCGTCTATTGAGTATGTATATATACTTAATATGTATTTTGGATAAGAGTGTAAGAGCGGAAAATATACAGAGCAGAGACAAAGAAGAGTAGTATGAACTAGTCAGTATGAGATAAAGTCTTTTAAGAGATCAAAGCATCAGTGCATAAAAGGAACTTATCAGACAACCGTGTCACTTCACCAGTTTAATTTTCTGATATAGTTCATATATATCTTCAGGAGGTTGTAGCCTTCTTTTATTGAGCAGTGAGCTCTTGGATAGTGATTCCTCACCCCTAACAGGGTTTTTATAAAGAATCCTAATAGGGTCATTGTACTTTTTGTAAAGACTCCTAACAGGGTCATTGTACTTGCATTGTAAAGACTGCTCCTAACAGGGCAAAGGAACCTTAACAAGTTCATTATACTAGTACAATCATTTGTGGGTACTAATTCCCACCGGGGTTATCCTCTGATCAAGGTTTCCCCGTAAACATATATGGTGTTATGTGTTTGTGTTATACTTCATATGCTATCTATTTGATTTATGTTCAAATTTCTGAAATAGAATAAATAGTTAAACACTGATTCACNTCTGAAATAGAATAAATAGTTAAACACTGATTCCCCCCCCCCCCCCACCCCCTCTCAGTGTTTCCAACAATCAACATTTTCTTTCTGCACATGAAGCTAATTGTGTGCATCTAAACTGGTTGGAAATATAATCTAGTTTTCCTTGCTCAAAATTTCTCCCTCTTTATGATAATTGTCCTTTCACTATTATTTTTTTATAGTAAGTACTCTTCACATTTAGCACATATTGTACAGATTGAAGAGCTTGTGATTCTCAGATTTAAATTAGCAACACTACATTTTTATTTTCATTTAAATGTTGTAGTGCTCACATGTCAACTTGAATTGTATTTTATAGGATCTCTACGACCATTTATACCGATCTAAAGGAACTTTGAGTTGACACAACATTTAGTATCCAAAGGGGTCTACCTTCCTATCTTTTGGGTCTTTAATCCATGTGGTGTTTCCCACATATTGGATCAAAATAGTTTCACAATTTGTCCAGTATTGTACATATCTTTGTTGTGGATTGGACAGTTTTGGTTGTTATTTTTAATCTCCTTTGGATTGGGTAGACCTTGGTGATAATTCAAAAGTATCATAAGTTGTCATTAGTATATAAGGAAATAGTTTTTGAACCGTCGGTTACATGATCACCGAGTGACAGCAAACAGTCAAGCGCAGAGGTCACCGAAACAGTCAAGTGCAGAGGTCACCAAAGCAGACAAGCACAGAGGTCACCGAAAATGTATAAGCACAATGATCATCGATATCAATGAACACCGATAGCACTATTACTGACAGACAAATTACTGTACAACCCAAGAACAACAAATTACAGAGTAACCTGACAGACAATTTATTGAGTAACCCGAGCACACTTCTACCAAGAGACAGTTTTATTCCCAAGAAAAGTGGATCTGAGATACACGTCAGATAAAGCACTTAAGTTTTAAATATAGCTTTATGCTTAGCTATAAAACCATTTCTCGAGGATCAAGTAAAGCATAAGTAATTGTTTTAATCAGTTTAACTGATTGTAAACATGCAAACTAGGAGATCAAGGTCAAGTTGTAAACCTTTGATCATAGAGTTTTTCTTGTAAAGTGTGAAACCTAAATAGGTCAAAACCTTTGTATATATAGATGTATAATCAATCAGAAAATAATGATTGTAGCTGAAGAGAACATCTATTGATCAGACAGAGAGTTTCATGTAGGACATAAAAGGAAGAATTCAGTTATGAAGAACTAGATTCAAGGCTACCGAACAAAACATAGGTATTAATCATTCACAATAGGTGATACATATATCTTGTAAACTTAATGTATGTATTCAACAATTCAAGATTGCAAGTTATCAAGTCAATAAGTATTTTTGACTACTCTCTAACAATTGTAGCAAATAGAAGAAATCCTTTAAGAAGGTGGACTTAACAGTTTTATTGTAAAGCTCTTAACCGAGTGCACATTTAATAGTGTTGTTAAAATATCTTAATCGAGTAGACTTAACAAGTATAACATGCTACTCCTAATAGGGTAAGATCATCATAAGTGATCACACTTGTAGCCTTAACTGACACCTTCCATTCTGCAGATAGTGAAGCTTAGTGGGTTTCATCCCCACCGTAGTTTTTACCTTCTAACAGGGTTTTTTGCGTTACCAATTCTTGTGTCATGTGTAACTAAGTTTCATGAATGTTTCTATGATTGTTTACATGCACTTACATGTATGTTTTGATATTACATGCATAAGGAAGAAAAGCAATATGGTCGGTAATGCAAGAAAGGATTACTAAGGTTAATTGATAAAAGTTTTACAGGTACTGATTCACCCCTCCCCTCTCAGTACACACCCTTCCATTATTCCAACTGTAACACCCCAAAATTGGCACCTAATAATCGATCAATTTTGGTGCATTTTCTTATCTTCGAAGTCATATTGTACTAGGCAAATTCTTCTCCTAATTAACTTTAATTGACTGAGTTTCAAATGCAGAAAACCCAAATTTGCATAAATCTGACATTACATTTAATTCCTAATTCTCAAATGATTATTAGCTAAAATCCCTATGATTAATTGATTTAATCCTAAAGTCCTAAGTGCTTTTAATTAAATCAATTCCACCCCCTTTGGCTAATATACATGAAAGGAATTGAAAGGTTATTTAATTATTGAATGAATTATCCTCAAAAGGGAATTTCATAATTCCATGTGAAAGGACACTTATGTGTCAATAATTCATTCTTTTATTTAAATAATCTTTGCTTATTTGTCTCAATTGGAGGATGAAGAGACAACTGTTTCTTTTCAAGAAACTCTATCATCCTCTTTCCATGGTTTTCTATAAATTGGACCTCTTTTTCTTCATTAGGGAGGACTTTTTTGAGAGCATCATTACTATAGGCAATTTATCTTTGATTTCATGCTTTTAGCTCATTTTTTGCATAATTAGTCTAAATTTCAATTGAAATTGAATATGTGTAGCTTTCATTTATGATCTACTTATAGGGCTAACAATTCAATTTTGTACTTTCAAGCTTTCTAGATTCATTGCAAGTTCAAATTCTAGCCTAAAAGCATTTCTTTCATAGATTACAAGCACTCTCATTTCTAGATTAGAAGTATTTGATTTTCTTAGATTAATTGCATTTTGCTTCCATAGCTTAGTTGCAATTCATTCTTAGAATAGTTGCAATTCATTTTCATAGCTTAATCATTTCTCAATTCATAGATTAAGAGCTCTTTTTCTCATAGACTAGTTGCATATTTCTCATAGATAATGGCTTTTCTCATTTTCTTGCACTCTTAAATCCTCCATGTTAGCAATGGTCAGGTTGTTGGCTCTCGTTCTGAGGGTAAAATCAACATCCACATCTAATTAGGAGGCAACAGGTTGCTTCAATCGTATTTGCAGAACAAACAATTCATGTTTGTCTTTGAGAATCCAGCGATTGTGTAAGGACTATGTTGTGTTTGTGTTGAATTTAGAGGTCCACATTCAGCGTACAACACCAAAAATTGGTATCAGAGCTAGATCTCTTATTTGGAAAAATTTAAATCACTTCAGAGAAAAGATCATACAATGGAAAGGTATAAGCTTGATAAGAATATTGAGAATCAGAAGTTGGAGATACGAATTTTCTTTGAACAATACAAAGAAGCAAGAAACAAGATGAAAGAGTTATTAGTTGAAAAAAATCCATGGCATCTCGCTACAATGAAACTGACTATCATGAAGAAGAGATGCCTGATTTATTTGATCATCAAGATCTGCATCTGGTAATACATCTGACACATCTGAAGGAAAAATTACAAGTCTGGGTGAAATCAAACAACATTTGACTGAACAAGTAAAGGTTGCAAATCGGTCAAGAGACACAGATGGTAAGAATGATTGATGTTATGAATAATGCTAGACAAGCTGAATAAGAAAGAACATTAGCTAATGATGACATGAGGAAGATCACTAAAAAGATGCAAGAGAAAGAATCTAAGATACAGAGACTTACTGAACATCACCATGAGATCACCAATCAAATAGTTCTTATGAGTCATGAGGCCAACCGAGTGAACATAGAACTTAATGGAAAATTGGAAGCTATTGGTGAACTAAGAGAAGAAAATGAGAAACTGAAGCATGAAGCAAGGATTCAGCAACAACATAATGATATGATCAAGAAAGCTGAAGAAAGTACAGAAAGAATGGATTATTTTCTAAATGGACAAAGAAGACTCAACAACAATACTGGTTTAGGGTATACAAAGCATGGAGAATCATCAAATCAAGTTGATCAAAAAGATGTCTACACAAATCCAAGAGCAAAGAAGCAGTCATGCAATCACTATGGAAAACCAGGCCACACATCAAATGTTGGCAAAAACAAATCTAAAGGTATTCCTAAATCTACTTCTACATTCATTGGTAATTGTTATAACTATAACAAGCATGGATACAAAGTACTTGAATACAAATCTAAGGTGAACAAACCAATGAAGGAATCCTACATGGAAAAATACTATCCTACTTGCAAAATGCATGGCCACACATCTCATGAATGCAAGAAAAAGAAAAAGCAAGTATGGAAACCAAAAGAACAAGAAAATCCTAATAAACAGAGAAGAGTCGGTAACTCATATGTTTTGGATTACAACACATGGGTAAATTGCACAACATGTGGAAGATATGGACACATAGCTGCAAAATGCATGAGGAAATGGATACAAAGATCAAGGAGCTAGACTAACTCCAGAATTGCATGTTTACCTGTCATAATCTCAGTCATCTAAGCAAGGACTGCAGAGACTGAGTGACAGAGTCAAGCACCTTTGCAAGTAGAAACACTATTGAAGATATCAGGAGAATGAGAAATCAAATCTAGAGGAAAGTTTCAAACAATGACAATGTTGGACCAAGCACTACAGTAGGTGACACCTCATCTAATGGATTAGGTGATATCACCACCCCCACCTAAGAAAAACAAGTAAGTATGGAACTGCACTCTACAAAGTTATATTACATCAGTTCCAATATCCATTGATAATATGCCAAATTAGCATGAATAAAGATGCACTGTGGTATTACTTGTTATGATTTTGTGAATCCAATCTCATTGGTCAATACACACCGAGCATCGTTAGTGTACATAAAAAAACCAAGTTGTCAATATAAGCCAAGCATCATCGGTAAACATGTGAAAGACAATCAAGTCTTCGCTACATACCGAGAACCGTCGGTGAACATGTGAAAAGTACAACTAAGTTTTCACTTACCCCAAGCATTCTATACTCACCAAGGATGAAGACTTTGGTATGATACCTGAGTGTCTTTGTTTCATCAACTGAGTAGTAGCTGAAGCATTAAATGCACCACTTAGGTTATTTTCTATAAATAGGGCAACAAAGAGCTCATTCATTCACCAAGCGAAAATGAAAAATTAGCAGAACGGAGACAAGCGACCAAGAGCGACAAGATTGCAGAACAATCCATGGAAAATTCAAAGGCTACTCCAACAGATTTCAACCATGCACAATGGAGATCCAGTAAGTAACAAGACTTACCAAGCTCACAGTTCATTTGTGAAAAAGCCCTAAATATTTCACAAACAATGGAAACTACCTCACAAGTCGCAAAGATGAAGAATTCAAAGGATAAGAAGATCAACCTGATTAAGAACTCTACTTGTGAAGAGCCCAACTAAAAATTCTGTCCCGAGGTTGCTTCTCAACCCGACAACCAAGGAGCATTCTCAAGTATACCTCCTAGGGTTTTGCTAATTGAAGACGTCCGAGCATACATCCACTGCAAGGTTGCAGAGATTGGAAATCTTGAGATTGAATAAGCTTACAACAAGCTATACTAGGATGGACAACTGAAAGATGAACACAAACACATTGAGGTGAAAGGATTAACCAATGCCCTATTATTCCCGAGAGAGTTCAAAACCGAGTGGACTTGCATAGTACTCAGGTGAGTACATGATAGGAAAATGTAGTTGGATGAACCAAAACCGATCATAAGGGATGTGATCCATGCAGTGACAGGTTACCCCATAACTGAGAAGGCTAAGGCCCTAAAGCACCCGAAATGAGAAGAAATTGAGAAACTCACTAAAGCCGAGTGGGATGGAATAGGTTTGAAGGTTAATTCAATCACGACCCTGAGATGAAACTTGGTGCATATGTGGTTGGATATAAAATATTCCAAGCTAGCAGAATGAACATAGCATGTGGAGTAGTTGATACTGCATATAAAATTGTGAAGAAGGGACTACAACTAGACATATCTGAGCTGCTACTAAAGAAACTAGAAGAAAATATGAGAATAATTAAATCTGTCAGATCTAATACATGTAAGTTTAGTTCCCTCCTTATGTGCATATTCTTCTATTTTCAGAACTTCTTTCCTTCTATCGGTAGTGTCACTTGGGAAAAAAACTGACCCATTACTGCACAGATAAGTGACTTCATTAAGTCATTAGGAGATAACTTCACACCATTAATGGATGGCTACTTTTCCACATTTAAGACTAGGATGGAGAAAATGATGAGAATTCATGCTCAACTAGTAGAGAAATATAAGGATGAGATATGTTTATGGTGGACACCGACACCACTCTCATCAAACCAGTACTACTGAGAACATCATGGTTACCACCACTGGACTATGAGATCAACATTGATCAGGCTACAGAGGCTATTGAAGCCTTACTAAATGAACTAGTGGACAAATCATTGAGAAAATTTGGCACATATGAGGAGGTCAAGTCTAGAATCAAGATTGGCTTAGTAGTGAAGAAGATAGATAGAAAGAAGACAAAAATGGTGAAAACACTTGAAAAGAAACTATCGGTAAATGATGAAGAATCAAAAGAAGATGTCACCGAGGGATAGTCACCCGTCGGTGAGGGTAAAGAAATAACTGACTCCGAGTCTACTGAATTGGCTGCACCACCAGCCAAGAAGGAAAAGGTTACAAATGTAAAAAATGCATCAAGAACAAGGAGTAAGACAACAAAAGAGGCAGACTCATCACCAGTAAAGAAAGGTGTTGTGACGACTTATCAGAAAAGAAAGCCTCAAACCGGGCAATCAACACCAAGACAAAGAAGGAAATATATAAGAGGAAAAGAGGACAAGGATGACACTGAATAGGATGAGAGAGAACAAGGACTCCAAACTGAAAATATCAAAGTTCCTAAAATAGTTGATGAAGTTGCAGAATCAATCATCAACACAGGCAGCATATCACATCACAAGATTAGACAATGGCTAACCTTGTCTCTTGGAGATCAAAATAAGATAGAAGAGGCCATAATTAACGCAATGGTTGATACAAGTATGTACCTATACAATTCAACAAGGATATTCCACAAGAGCTCAACGGAAAAATATCAGCAAGATAGACATATGCCTTGCACACAGAAAAACAAATAAGGGAAAGATCACTAGTTACATGCATGCCTCCCAAGTCAACAGTTGAAGAAATTGATTCAACAATGAAGGAGTATGAAAAGAAATTTTCAGCAAAGATGAGAGCATACAAAGTACTAGAGGGCAGATTAGAAGACCTTGACAAAGAAAGCATTGATATTTGGAATGAAGTCTTCAATCCATCCAAGAAGGTATTGGCTCTAATTGAGACACCTCACTATGAGGAGAAGGAGGTCACACCGAGCCCAGAGCACATTTTCATTAATGAAACTGAGGATATCAATCCAGTTGATTTGACAACACGAGAAAGTAAGGCCATGGATGATTTACCTCAGATATTACAATCATTAGGGGAAACACCAGACATCACAGTAAAAGACATAACTCATATTGATTCTGATGATGATCCCAAGAATGATGAAGATGCAAATGATGCCACTAAGAAAACAAAATAAAAGGATACAACAGATGTTACACAGGCAAATGTACTAGGTCACAAGCCTCTATTGATACAAGTTATCAATATAATTATTGAAGAGAAAGAAAAGACACCTGAGCCTAATGCAAACATACCAGAAGAAAAAGGTGATGACCATGTGGAGCAAAAAGATACAAATAAAGAGAAGAAAGATACAAGTGGAGAGGAAGCACCGAGTGATGCCACTGCCAAGGAGACCAAAGAGGTAAATAAGACTACAGATAAAGATAAGGTTGATGTAGAGACATCTACTACCGACCAACAGGTCAATACTGAGCAACATACCAAAGGCACCACACCTCCCACGCAATCACCCAAATCGAGACAAAAAATGAACTTGCGATAGTTCTACATACCCCTACTTCTAGCACCATACCAAAGAAGAAGAAAATCAAAGCACCGGTCACACTTGATGAAATCATAGATATACCCAACTGTGATCCAAGGACACTAGATCCCGAGTCACTGGCCAAGTATGGTGAACTTTGCAAAAGAAAGTAAATACAAGACAAGCCCAAGAAGGAGCACAAAAATTCCCAATTCTTGGATACAACAAAAGAAATACTATTGCAAATAGTACCTGGCACTCAAATTGATCAAAATGCACCAATACTTGATCAACTAGCAGTTCTCACCAAGGCCATTACATCACAGAATGTGGAAGATGACAAGGTGATTGAAGAAGGTGCAGAAGAAAAGTGTCATACAAGCTCATAGAGAAGATCAACCAAGAAGTCACAGAAAACAAGGTAAAACTTTCTGAGCTAGTCACTACTTTGGAACCGATAATATCAGAAGTAGTTAACATAGTTCAAAATTTGTGCACAGTAGAGCATTTCACTACCAAGCATAGTGAAAATATAGCTAAAATAGATGAAGATCTTAAATATAGTGCACAAAGTCTCACAACCGAGGAAAATACATTCCAATTGCATTATGAGAAGATTGTAGAATAAAAATGGTTGAGACTTGAGTTACAAAAGACTGAAAGAAAAATCAGAGATGAGGTAACTGAGCTCCAAGCTCTGTTACTACCGAATCTCACATTGTTGTTGAAACACATGACTTTGGCAAAGACATTAATTGCCACCCCGAAAATGTTAGATACCGAGAGTATATATGACATGCACGCCTGAATCACTTTAGAGAACATGACTCTCGAACACCTCAAGGAGCAATGGGAGAAGCAGATGGGAGAAATTCAAAAATCCCTGTATGCAGTAAATTTGGCCTTGTTAATTCACCATACACTTCAACATAGTCCTTCTTCACCAGGTACACACAAGACTGAATATGAGGTTATTCATCCTATCTGCCTGCATGATTTGACCTGTTGCCTTCTATCCAGACAGGGTTTTTGAAATTGCACATAGAACGAGAGTCTCACAACCATGGACCAATCTAGGAACGAAAGATTTATCATGATAGATGCAATACAATGCAAGATTATACTAAGAAATGAAATATGAGAGATTAAGCTAAGACATGATTTCAATGCAATTAATCTAGAAATTGAAAACTATCCTATTGCAAAATGAAATTACTCAATATGAGATTAGCAAGAAAATGAGACAATAATTCAGTATTCTAACAATGCAAAAGTGAGTGGGGGTTTCAGGGAGTAATCGGGGGGTTTTGAATGAAGAAGAGGACCAGAAAAAAGAAAAATTCTATGCTTTAAATACATTAAATTTTATAGGCAGATAACGGTTGAGCTGCTACCTTCCTGTATGTGTAACATTCTTCTATTTGAATGGTAATAGAATTGTAGGGCCAATGGGAACAGGAGAACCACCCGAATCAGATCTAGGTGGAACAAGAGCCATAGGTGGAATGCCTCAGTATTGGGTGCAGCTACCGGAGTACGCCTACATTACTCCAATAGCCCAATAGTTGGATTAGCCATTAGAGTGAGCTTCCATTATCCCATCGATAGTACCGGTTGAAAATGAGAATCACATGCCCGCCCGGTTCTAAGCGAGTTGTAACGCGGTGCATGCGGCTATTTGGAATGACTGCCTTACAGATAGTAGGGCCGGCGGGGCAATGGAATGAAAGTAAAACAGTCCCTTATTTTACACTCTTCCCCTGTTTCTCAACTTCTGCCCCCCTTTAGAATAGTAGGGCTCGCACCTCATGCTTTTGGATTTGTGTATTCTGGTTCTCCCATTACCGATAGCGAGAGAAAAATTTGATTGGCAGAGAGTGATAAAGAAATTCAAGGGTTCCTACTTATTGCTAATGAATGGGCATGGCGGCCAGGGGAGAAATCGATCCATCAAAATTCTCATCGCATTAGCTGGGATGCTACTAGGTAAATTCGGTCCCCCTAAAATAGATTATTCTTCCTGGCACGGGATCTTTATCTGATAGAGGTGCTGACTTGGATGCGCCCTTTAGAATAGTAGGGCCATATAATTGTAGGGGGGGCCCTTAGAATAGTAGGGAAACCTTCGAACTGGTGGCCTTCATCGTGGGTCTTGAGATGGGAACTATTCATGGGTTTTGGATGGGAGACCTTATTCCCATCAATTGCTTCGGGCGGGATTGGGCGCGGCTTCGGGAAACCTGAAAGGGATGTAAAGCGAAATGGTGGTGATACCTTGACTCTTGGTGCCTTTGTTGCCTATGTGCTTGCCTTTTTCCTCCGGCCTCCCTACTCTTTTTTTTAAGGCACCGAAGCCCTATAGGTATAGAGGCTTCCGATGAACTGGACGAGGTGAATAGTCGAGGCTGAGATACGAATGCCGGGGGCTGAGATAGATACGCAAGAAAAAGGGCTCAAAATTGCTTGCCCTACCATTTTCTAGGGAAATCAGCTTTTCCATAGAATTTAATTGTAGGGCCAACCCGCCTATAAAATGGTAGGGGTTTGACGCTTTCAATCAATGCACCGTCAAACTATATGGTAGTTAGTTTATATAGAGTTAGATCACTCAGAGTCGTTATAGTACCCTCCCACCATCTGTCTGTGCTTTCATTCCTCACTCGACTCAATCAAATGGGTATGCCACCATCCCATAGAATTGTAGGGCCTTACATAAATACCTTCTTTCAATACAAGCCGCCAAAATGCGCATACTTAGCTTTGGTTGGGCCCGGGCCTGCCATAGTTGATTGAATAGTTGGGTGGCCTTGATTTTGAGGTTATTCTATCTGTCTATCTCAACTGGACTGTGCATGGACGAGAAACAACAACAACTCACTCTGAATGGTTGTAAGCTACGGCTGACTTTACCAGTACTTAGACTGACCTGTCTAAATAGAATGGGGTTTTTGGGCACTCACTTGCCAAGCCGTTTGGTTACCTTTCCTATAGTTGCTGGTACTTAGATTCTATACGTCCTATAAAATTGTAGGGGGCCCCCGTAGGGAAATTAATCATGGGTGGCCCATCCCACACTCCAATATCTTAATGGCATCCCCATAGAATAGTAGGGGCTAGAATCAGCCCTTTAGAATAGTAGGGGCCCACCCAACCCGCCCCGGCCGGGTCCTTAATAGTAGGGGCCCACCCAACCGGTATCTACCTCCCACCCTGCTGCCCCAGAATAATATAATAATAGGGCACCCACCCCTACTATCCCCCTACTATAGAAAGGCCCCCACCCGATGATAGTTGATAGTTGATAGTTGGCATGTTACGTATAGAATCTGGTCACATCAAATCATCCTAGAATAATCAATCTATTTTAGGGGCCAGGGGCCGCCTCT
>MU227139.1:247268-266072 GCA_018584345.1 Thuja plicata
TCTGACCTTCCGCGCCAACAGATAGAGGGTTTTTGGAAAACTAGAACAACAGTTTGTAGTAAGGTCATCCGTTCAGGTGGTTGTGATCAAGTCATTTTCCCAATAAAGGGGGCTCTCCCAATCCGTTTAAAGCAAGGATTTCACCTTAAGGATGTCAGGACTTTAACGCACCACTAGGGCACTAGAGGAGATTTTGGTTGCCATAACGAATTCACACCTGTCTATTGTGACAGTAATCACAATAGCATTTTTTGTATACCGATTTGGAAGGGCTTGGCTTTAGCCTGTTACCAATTGGGCATCCACTCTCACCGGCTCTGCTAAAGCTCTCGGGAGGTAGCCACTCTAGAAGAATCACATGAATTTCTCTTACACCCAAGATCCATAAAGGCGAGGGGAGAGGATACATTCATGTAGTTCTTAGGATTACAATCTAAAAAAACACTTCAATCACGCAAGACAATGATTCATTTTAAGCACCAACCGAAGTTTGTTTTAACTACCAAAAATAGATATAAGAATTTGTGAAAACACACAAGGTCTTCGACAAACGTCCTGCAATAAACCCATTAGTAGTTTGTAATGCCTTTCTTCATTTCAACGTCCTGCAATAAATGCGTTAGAAGTTTATGATGGCTTTTTCTTTATCTCAGCGTCCTGCAAACCACTGTTAAGCTGTAATAAATAAGATAATCAGAGAACAACAAAGCCCAAAACTTGTCAGCATTAAAAAAATTAGAATATCATAAATCTGATTACATATTCAGAAAGTAGATAAAAAATAACATATTTTCAAAAAAAATTGCACTCAAAAATGTTACCGTATGAGCCCGTACGAGGCTGTGGAAGTTGCAAAACGTAGGATTAGGCAGCTACGGTGATGAAAACCTAAAATTTCTGATAAATTTGTGACTAAAATCTAGAAACTAAGAAGAACCCAGAAATCTTCAGACAATTCTACCCAAAATAAAATAAAAATTCACTCAATTTGGACCTAAAATGAGCAAGATATGATCATTTAAAGTTAGATTGCAAATTCAAAAAGCTCAATGGTGAAGGCTAAAAAATTTTCAAACTCTGCTGATGTCATCGACCTGCGAGTTTAAATTTGATGGTTTCGTGGTTGTCATAGAAGGTCATAAAGAATGATGGTTTGACGGCCGTCAAATTTAACATAGTGAAAAAAAAAAATTTTTGATTTTTTTTTTTTGAATTTTTGAATTTTTGAAATTTTTTTTTTCGAAAATCTGTCTCGGGCTGCGTGCAGAAAAATCTAAAATCTGCCTCGATTTTCGTGCAACTAGTTATACGACCTCCTTGGGCAAAATATTTTTTGCCACAGATTCAACTTTTGCCAAGTATAGGCATGTTCACAGTCGATTTCAACCGAAATGATGCTTCGAACGCAATGGTGCAGTTAGATTTGGCTCAAAATGAGAGCTTCAAAAATACTAAGAGAATAATAGACAGAAGATAGAAGAAATTTTTGAACTTTCTCCATGCTAAAACAATGATGAAATGCGTTGTTTTACCTGCAAAATAAGAGTACAAACATGATCCCAAGATTTTCAAAACTAATTCAAATGTGATGGCAGAAATAGATGTTCTAGCCCACAGTGGGCGCCAGAAATGTATGTGGTAAATTTGGCCTTGTTAATTCACCATACACTTCAACATAGTCCTTCTTCACCAGGTACACACAAGACTAAATATGAGATACACTTCAACATAGTCTGTCTGCATGATTCGACATGTTGCCTTCTATCCAGACGGGGTTTTTGAAATTGCTCTCAGAACGAGAGTCTCACAACCATGGACCAATCTAGGAATGAAGGATTTATCATGATGGATGCAATACAGTGCAATATTATGCTAAGAAATGAGAGATATGAGATAATCTAAGACATGATGATCAATGCAATTATTCTAGAAATTGAAGCTATTCTAGAAGATTTTTGATAGAATATTCAATTAATTAAATAAATATGCCCTCATAATTGCTTTTTCTCAATTATCTGAATATTAAATTCAATTATTGAAAATGAGGATATTTATTTAATAATTAAATATCATTTAATTCCTTTTTCATGTGTCTCAGCTAAAGAGGGTGAATTTAATTTAATTAAAGTGCTAGGACTTTATTAATTAAATTAATTTGATCATAAGGTTTGTTTAACTAATTGGTATTTAGGAATTAAATATAATGTATGATTAATGCAGATTTAAGATTTTCTACATTTGACACTCAGGTCGAGTAGAGTCAGTCAAAAACTTAGAATTTCCTAGTACAATAGGACTTTGATGATCCAGAAGAATGACAAATGCAACAAAATTGGTTAGAGTTGCAAGATGTCAATTTTGAGGTGTTACAATCCCATGCCCACATGTCAAAGGCCAAAGAGGGAAATACACTAAGGAGGAAACATGTACATACATTGTACCGAGGCATGCACATATGGGGAGTCATTGACAAGGTAAACACTTGGTGTATATACTGAACATATCAGTTTGCACATATCAGTTTTTTGATACTAATGCCAAAGGGGGAGATTGATAATCCTAACGGATCATAAGTTGTAATTAGTATACAAGGAAGTAGTTTTTGAACCGTTGGTTACATGATCACCGAGTGACAGCAAATAGTCAAGCGCAGAGGTCACCGAAATAGTCAAGTGCAAAGGTCACCGAAGCAGACAAGCATAGAGGTCACCAAAAATGTATAAGCACAATGATCACCAATATTGGTGAACACCGATAGCACTATCACCGAAAGATAGTTTATTGTGTAACCTGAGCACAACAGATTACAGAGTAACCTGACAGATAGTTTACAGAGTAACCCAAGCACTAGTCTACCAAGAGATAGTTTTATTCCCGAGAAAAGTGGATCTGAGTTGCACGTCAGATAAAGCACTTAAGTATTAAATATAGCTTTATGCTTAGCTATAAAACCATTTCTTGAGGATCAAGTTAAGCATAATTAATTGTTTTAATCAGTTTAACTGATTGTAAACATGCAAACTAGGAGATCAAGGTCAAGTTGTAAACCTTTGATCATAGAGTTCTTCTTGTAAACCGTGAAACCTAAATAGGTCAAAAACTTTGTATATATAGATGTATAATCAATCAGAACATGATGATTGTAGCCGAAGAGAACATCTATTGATCAGGTAGAGAGTTTCATGCAGAATGACACAAAAGGAAGAATTCAGTTATGAAGAACTAGATTCAAGGCTACCGAGTAGAAAAGAGGTATTAATCAATCACAATAGGTGATACATATATCTTGTGAACTTAATGGATTTGTATTCAGAAACTAAATATTGCAAGTTATCAGGTCAATAAGTATTTTTGACTACTCTCTAACAATTGTAGAAAATAGAAGAAATCCTTTAAGAAGGTGGACTTAACAGTATTATTATAAATCTCTTAACCGAGTGCACACTTAACAGTGTTGTTAAAATCTCTTAATCGAACAATTTATCTCTCTTTCAATTTTGTATGTCTTTGAGACTTTGGGTTGTTTGGAATTGACAGTCACTAGCAACAAGCATAGTGACATATTTGCAAGGTGAAAGGGAAAGTGTAATAGCGTACTGGCAAGAGAAGATGCCCACGACACCCATTCCACAGAGTCTACGGGAACTTATCTCAGTTGACGATGACAAAGAGGCGGTGAATGTGGGGAGATCAGAGCCAAAAAAAAATGTCTCTATAGAGATTGTCTCTATAGAGACTATAGTTGTAATTAAAAACATCTCTATAGACATTGTCTCTCTAAAGACAATATTCTCATTAGACTTTTGTTGTCGAGAGATTATATAAATTAATGAATCTAAAAGAAAATAACACACTATTTAGATTAACCAATATTATTAAATGTAAACTACAATATGGTTGATTAATTCATATTAGGGGACGATGGAATCGAACCACCAACCTCCTACTTGTACAGCAGGTGCTCTTCCATTAAGCTAGAACCCTTTAAAGAATAAATATTACCCTTCAAAATATTGGGTCTCAAAACGAGTTTACTATTTCAAAACAGTGTTTGGTTTACTAGTGAATGTGACACAAGATTTTATTATTTTGCATTCTCACTCCTGACAATGATGTGTAGTTGGCCAAACCATTAAGAATGGAAGCAATGACCCTAAAATATTTGCGTGTTTGTAAATGCATGGAATAGAAACTCATGCAATCGATTGAGCATGCGAAAAATAACAATTAATAGCCTCCACTTTTGAGAAAGAGACTCCTAGACCTTGGCAATTAGTCCTATATAGAAGTAGATCTAATGAATTCATGTAAAATTTGGTGCATAGTAGATATACATATAGGGAACTCAAGTTGAAAACTGATGAGTTTCATTTGAAGAACCCACAAATTGACAAAACCATGTTGAAGTTAAGCATTTCATATTCTTTAGCACTTCTTTGGCTCCCTTGAATAATTAAGAGGTTTTGTAAAAAGAAAAGAAAAATAATATTTCCCCAACATTTTGGCACCCAGGAAATCATAAGAGTTTTTAAACAAGAATAAGATGCATTGGAAAGCTCTGTTAACAAAAAATTTAGGTATCAAAGTTTGCAATAGTAATACAGGTTACCGCATCCACGGTGAACTAAATTTCTATCCACTTTCAGCACCTATATAAATATCATGAAAGATAAAAAGAAAAAAGAGTAGAAATATGAAACCTCTGCTATTTTTTGAAAATAGATATTTATAATAATATAGTACGAGAGAAGCTGCATTAGTAAATTTAAACTATTACAAACTAGAAAAGTAATTAAAAAAAGACTTTGTAACTTGATGGTTATTTCAAATAACCAACATCTCTTTAACTACACTCAAGCAAACATGAGTTATTGAAATATTGTTTGGCATTTCAAAAGAATTTTGTTCACATGATTTCAGTAGTAACAAAAATATCATGATCCATTTAAAACAGGATGTTCAATCACAATAGAATATAATATGTAAAAGACCAAAGTAGATATATTAAAATTGGATGGAGATCCAACTATCTTGTTAAATACAGAAATAAAGTCCTATATATTTGATGCAATAAATATAAAAAACAATCAAAGGGAGAATTTAACTTACAAAAAGAAGCTGTCAGTGACACCTGATGGAAAGCACTGAAGTCCAAACCCCACCAGGTTATCAACCATTTGCACCAAAGAGCACTTAAAACCAATCTCACCCATTGTTATATATATGTCCTCAGATATGTTATGGCTAACAAATTCCTTGGTTATCGCTAGACCAATTTGATCCAAAAAATAGCTAGATATTTTCTCATCAACTGAGCCATTGCTAAGTCAAAAAAAGTTACCATGTCAAGTCAATACAAAAAGTATGCCAAAATTATTAACAATAAAGTAAGAACAACAAAACTACAACTCTGATATGTGGAAACAGTTCAAAGAAAATACATTCTGGAAGATAACATCTAATTTCCACTGAAACAGAAACTCCAAATCGAATGTATAAAAATACCTTACAACGCTTAGAAGTAGGCAAACCTTCAGGGCAATCACCATCAGACTTATCTGACTACTGCCTTTCATAACCAGATTGGAGATTTTCACGACTCGTCATATTATCTATATCATTTTGAATGTGACAAATCCAAACATGCAACAGAAATGTAATTAGCATTTAATATCATTACTAGTACCAAAATTTTAGTAGAGCATATTTCATGGACATGGATATGAACGCTACTATGATACTTTCAACAAGTACAAAGAGTGATTAGGTAAAAACCAGACCTAGTTGCATGGAATTTCTGCTTCATAACTATCAGATGAACATTGCGTATTAGTTGATGTTCCATGTGGTGCCTCCCCACCATAACTTGATCATGGAATCTCAAAACTTAAGGCCTTAGGATGTCCCTCAACATCATGACAAGAAGTTGATGCCTTAGATTCCCTCCCAACTACATGTAATATATTATGCATGAAATGATGTAGCAGACCCAAATAATCTATTGTGGCATTCTCTCCATGTAAACCTGAGTACAACTCTAAATTTTTTTGACTTCTCTCTCCTATATGTTCACTCATTTGTAGCTTAATTGGTGCTGGAGCACACCTAGGCTAACCTCCATAACTTTGATGTTTTGGCTTGTACTTGACATTTCCCAAGTCAAGTTAGATTGTTTATTTTAGACTTTAGAAGGTCATTGCATTGTGGACTAGGTGAGTTAGTCATTAGGACTAAGGTCACCAAAATAGTCATTGTTAGTAGCTTTTTAATTTTCTTAGGCTTAGAATCTTAGTGATGGATTTGAGCTTTGAATGTGTCCTAAACACATAAATGTTGTCATAGAGATGCTTGGAGGCCATTAATGAAGTTGGTTGCTCAAAATATAGAGGATAGAGGCCCTAAAACTTAGGAAGTTGGCATAATGGTAAAGATGCCAAAAGTTGTTACAATGTTGTCATGACAACATTTGCAATAATTGCAAATGTTGCATGCAACATTTTGTTACTTTGGATCCCCCTAGAAGATAGGAGTGGGATATCAACCAATAGTCCCTAAAAATATGGAAGATGGCATCTAATGTAGGTAGAGGCTCGAATCTCATCAGTAGTGAGGATTGTAAGAAACATTGCTTTTGTGAATATAGCTCTGCAACTCTGATTTTGTGAGGAACCCAAGCATTTCATTGTGGCAGTGCCATCTAATGTATTGAATGCTTTGAACTAGTGATTTTTTTGTGTTCATAGGATAGTTATAAGAATATTTCATTTAGTAAGCAAGTTTATTTGAGGTTGATTAAAATCTTGTATAAATTGTTTTGTGTTTAGTGTGTTCACTAGTCCTGACCTGACCAATCAGTCAGTTCATGGCTCCCCCATGAAAACCAACCATGGAATCTTCCTGAGAGTGGTTGGATATGATAGGGGAGTCATTAGTCTATATATATCTAGGATTAGGATTTGTGAGAAGATGGATAGATATTTTTACTACTAAGCCCTAGGTGAGCTGACAGTGCCCGGTTAGAGGTTTAGAACTGAGGAATTGAAGATTTCTTGCATGGTAGAGAAGTACTGTACGGAAAAAGTAAATTTCCAGATAGGGTATAGTCATATCCTAATATGCTATGAGTATTGAGCTCATACCAATCCATTAGACTAAGTTTTGGGTGAGATTCAAACTGTAATGCAGTCAGTCCTAGAAATTAGGCCTATTAGCCCTATTGGTCCTAAATAGTATGAACCCTGTGTACGGATGACCTAGGGGACTAAAACTTTAAAAATCCTTATTAAAATGATAAAGGGTATCTGAATGTGGGATTAGTTTTTCAATTCCTTTGGAAATTTTGGGCAAGAAATGGGAAAAGGTCTCTGCAAAAGGCTACAATGAATTAGGCCTGATTAGGCCTCTTGAAGACTAAAACTTGAAGTCGACTAAAAAGGGTTATGAGATCCTTCAAAATGGATCCAAATGGGAACAAGTGGAATGTTTCCATGATGATAGACACCCCTACAATGAAATTCATGAACGGAGAGAAGTTGGCACTTAGATCCTTCTAAGTGTAGTTGAGAAGAAGTGAAGAATCTACACGGTGTTAGTCTTTCAAAGGTGAAGCACAAAGAGTGAGACTCTTAGAGAAGAGTGGGATTAGGTCTTATTTAATCATCTAAGATTAATAGACCTAGAGGAGATTATGATCCTTGAAGAAGACAAAGAAGGTCTTCTTAGCAATGTGTGCAAGCAAGCCCTTGGAACACATACACCATATTGGTATCAGAGCTTGATTAAGATCAAGCTTGTTGTGGATGTTTCAACCTACTGAATCAGTTGGAGAGAATACACCAGTGGGATCAGTAGAATATAAAACCATGGTGACTAATGTTGAGTTATCCAAAAAGGTGGAAGAACAAGAAGAAGACAACAAGTTTCTAAGAGAAATATTGTCTCAAATGGAGCAAATCTTGGGAGAAGTCCAAGACAAAGCTAATAAGGTGAAGGATAAGATAGATCATAAAGAAGAAGAAGAAGAAGAAGAAGAAGAAGAAGAAGAAGAAGGGAGTGGAATTAGATGAGGAAGCTCCAACCCCTAACCCTGTTATTGCTGAAGAGCCCTTCTTAAAGGCACCGTAGGCTTTAAGTGGCAAAGCTTTGGAGGGTGTACCACTATTTAGTGGACAAATTGATCCAGATTTAGTTGTGGATTGGATTGACAGTATAGAGAACCATTTTGAATGTGATGGTATAACAAAGGCCCAAAAAGTGAATGTGGCCAAGTCAAGGTTGAGAAGCTCAGCCCTCACATGGTGGAAGTTTACTCAAACTAAAAGAGAGAAAGATGGAAAAAGTCCTATAGTCACATGGAGAGGCATGGTGGCTAAGGTAAAGCAGACTTACTTACCTGATGACTATGAAGTTCAGCTGCAAAGAAGAAGACACAATCTCAGATAGAAAGATTTGGATGTCCAAGCATACACCAAAGAATTCCAAAAGTTGTGTTTAAGATCACAAGTGGTGGAGGATGAAAGCATCAAGCTAGCTAGATATTTGAATGGACTCAAGTGGTCTATTCAAGAATACATTAGTCTTGTGAACTTCAAAACCATTCACCAATGTTATCAAATGGCCTTGAAAATAGAGGAGAAAGGCAAAATAAAACAAGAGCAAACCTCCAAAGGAAGAGGTAGAGGAAGGGATAGTAGAGGACAAAGAGGTGGCTATGGTGGAAGGAGTTCAGAATCAAGGACTCAAGGATAACTCAAATACACTGAGTAGAAAGAGGGAAGTTCTAGTAGAGGTGGTAGAGGAAGAAACTCTAATTTCAGAGGAAGAATTGGTGGACAAGGAAGAGGCAATTACTTTGCCAATATGCCATGTTATCATTGTAATCAAATGGGACACACTGCCTATAGGTGTCTAGAGAAAGGTAGTACTTCTCAAGGAGGTAACAAGAGAACTAATTTAGTTGATGAGGAGACAAATACAATAGAGATACACCCCGAGGTACCATTGAATTCAGAAGAAGGTGAGAACCTCATGATGAGTAGAACATTGATCAAGGAGTCGGTTAGAGAAGAGCCAAGACAAAGGAGGTCCCTATTTAGAATCAAATGTAAGGTGATGGGCAAGGTATGTAGAGTCATCATTGACTCAGAGTCTACTAACAACATTGTGTTAGAAGAAGCAGTCAGCAAGCTAAACATGACAAGGATACCCCACACCCATCCTTACAAGGTCACATGGCTCAATAAGGGACAACATGTCTTAGTCAATGAGAAAGCTTGGGTGGATTTCTCTATAGGGAGGTATAAGGACAAGGTTCTATGTGATGTGCTGCCTATGGATGCATGTCACTTTCTCCTAGGAAGACCATGGAAATTTGATTGTCAAGCTATCCATGATGGGGTGAAGAACTCCTATACTTTCAAAAAACACAAGGTAACTTTCAGAATTCAATCACTGTTAGAGGATGTAGAAGTGAAGACACCAGGTCCTAATGTGCTCATGGTTGGTGAAAAAGAATTCTTAGAAGCCATGGAAGAAGGAGAGGGAGTTGGCTATGCATTGGTGCTAAGGCCAAGAGATAAAAATGAAGACAAGGTAGATAAGAAACTAGAGTTACCTAAGGAGATACAAAGTATGTTGCAGACTTATGAAGGAATAGTAAGTGATGGACAACCATCAACATTACCCCCTAAAAGAGCCATTAGTCATAGGATAGAATTCATACCTGGAGCTACACTACCTAATAAAGCAGCTTACAAGATGACCCCTCAACAAAATGAGGAGATTGCTAGACAAATAGAAGAACTCCTAAACCAAGGTATTATCAAGAAGAGCATTAGCCCTTGTGTCATACCCACTATCCTAGAACCTAATAAAGGTGGAGCTTGGAGGCTTTGTACTAATTCAAGAGCCATAAATAGAATAACCATTAGGTATAGGTTTCCCATTCCTAGGATTGAGGACCTAATGGATTGTCTAGGTGAAGCTAAGTACTTTAGCAAGATAGACTTGAAGAGTGGTTATCACCAAATTAGGATACATGAGGGAGATGAATGGAAGACAACCTTCAAAACCAATGAAGGTTTGTATGAATGGCTTTTCATGCCATTTGGACTGTCTAATGCCCCCTCCACATTCATGAGACTCATGAATGAAGTCCTCAAAGACTACATTGGCAAATTTGTAGTGGTATATCTTGATGATATACTGATTTATAGTAGGACAAGAGAGGAGCATCTTCAACACCTTGAAATTGTCTTAAAGAAGCTGCATGAGGAGAAGCTGATGATCAACTTGGAGAAATGTGAGTTCCTCAAAATAGAGCTGGTGTACCTTGGGTTTGTTCTCTCTCATGGAAATCTAAAAATAGACAAGACTAAAGTGGAAGCCATCATAAATTGGCCTACCCCAAGGACAACAACAGAGGTAAGCAGTTTTCATGGCCTTGCTCAGTATTATAGGAAGTTTATAAGGTAGTTTAGTGCTATTTGTGCTCCTAGTTGGACACAATCAAAGGAGGGATGAAGACTAAGTTCATATGGAATGAGAAAGCCACCAAAAGCTTTGGGTTACTAAAGGAAAAAATTGTTACCCAACCTGTTTTAGTCTTGCCAAGCTTTGAGAAGCTTTTCACTATTGAATGTGATGCAAGCAATGTGGCTATTAGAGCTGTCCTAAGCCAAGAGGGTAGACCAGTGGCATTTCATTCAGAGAAGTTGAGTGAAGCTAAGAAGAAGTATTCTTCTTATGACCTTGAAATGTATGCATTAATTTAGGCTCTAAGGAAATGGAGGCAGTATTTTCTCCCAAGGAGTTCATAGTCTATTAAGATAATCAAGCTTTAAGTTTCTTGAACTCTCAAGAGAAGTTGAGTCACAAGCACATGAAGTGGGTTGAATACCTGCAAGATTACACCTTTAAAATGAAGCACAAGAAAGGAGTACTCAACAAGGTGGTAAATGCCTTGAGTAGAAGATCTCTTACCATTCAAGAGATTCAAATGAAGAGCATGGGAATAGATCACTTCAAAGATCTATATGTTGATGATGAAGACTTTGCAGACATTTATAAGGTATGTGCTGAATACAAGAATCATTTTCATAGCAATTATGTTGAATACACTTTGCAAAGCAATATTTTGTTTAAGGGAAATTAGTTGTGTGTCCCTAGAGGGTCTATTAGGGATAATTTAATTCAGGAAAAGCACAATGGTGCTTTGAGTGGTCACTTTGGGATCACTAAGACCCAAGAACTTGTTCAAAGGTTCTATTATTGTCCAAGGATGAACCTTGATGTTAGGAGATATGTGGAAAGTTGCATTGTATGTCAAAAGGCCAAAGGTACTTCTTCAAATGTAGGCTTATATCAGCCACTACCTATTCCCACTAGGCCATGGGAATGCTTGAGCATGGATTTTGTAGTTGGGTTACCCAAAACAAGACAAGGCATGGAGAGTATTTATGTAGTTGTGGACAGATTTAGCAAGATGGCTCACTTTGTTCCATGCAAGACAACTAATGATGCCAGCCAAATATCATCTCTTTTCTTCAAAGAGATAGTAAGAATCCATGGGTTACCTATGAGCATTGTGTCGGATAGAGACACTAAATTTATGAGTCATTTTTGGAAGACTCTTTGGCAAAGGTTAGGCACTAATTTATCCTTTGGGTATGCATACCATCCTCAAACTGATGGCCAAACCGAAGTGGTAAATAGAAGTCTTGGAAATATACTAAGGTGCTTGACCAAGGAATGTGGTCAACAATGGGATCAATTGATTGGATAGGCTGAGTATGCTTACAATGACACCATCAACCAGTCAACGGGGAAGATCCCCTTTGAGATAGTATATGGATTACATCCTAGAGGAGTCTATGAGTTGAGAGACTTGAAGGATGGAGTGAAGGAAAGTGGATATGCAGATGATTTTTCTTATGCAATGCAGGAGATACATGATATAGTGAGGAAGACTTTGACAGAGAACACCTTGAAACATAAAACCAAGGTTGATGAGAGTAAAAGAGAAGTTCAGTTCAATGTGGGAGAATTGGTAATGATACATCTAAACAAGTCTAGACTTCAAAAGGGAGTCCCTCACAAGTTGCAGATGAGAAGGATAGATCCCTATCCTATCTTAGCAAAGTATGGTCATAGTGCTTTTAGAGTGGAGCTACCGGAAGACAGTGGACTATCCCCTATCTTTAACATTGCAGATCTGGTTCATCACAAATGACCACCACTAGACATGGACCAAAGCCTCAGTGAAGTGATCAGAGATGTGGAAGATCTCAATCTACCTTTTGCAACAGTCAAACAAGCTGACAGTATACTGGACACTTGAGTCTACAAGAAGACTAGAACCAAGAGTACAAGGAGCACTTGATCAAGAGACATGGTCAATCAGATGTTGATGCAGCATGGGTTAAAGAATTAGAGTTTAAGAAGATGGGGATTGATCCTACACTACTCAATCCAAGGGTGGATTGAACTTTTTGTTTTGGGGAGGATGGTGCAGGAGCACACCTAGGCTAACCTCCATAATTGTGATTTTTTGGCTTGTACTTGACATTGGCCAAGTCAAGTTAGATTTTTTATTTTAGAGCTTAGAAGGTCATTGCATTGTGGACTAGGTGAGTTAGTCATTAGGACTAAGGTCACCAAAATAGTCATTGTTAGTAACTTTTTAATTTTCTTAGGCTTAGAATCTTAGTGATGGATTTGAGCTTTGAATGTGTCCTAAACACATAAATGTTGTCATAGAAATGCTTGGAGGCCATTAATGAAGTTGGTTCCTCGAATATAGAGGATAGAGGCCCTAAAACTTAGGAAGTTGGCATAATGGTAAAGATGTCAAAAGTTGTTACAATGTTGTCATGACAACATTTGCAATAATTGCAAATGTGGCATGCAACATTTTGTTACTTTGGATCCCCCTAGAAGATAGGAGTGAGCTATCGACCAACAATCCCTAAAAGAATGGAAGATGGCATCTAATGTAGGTAGAGGCTTGACTCTCATCAGTAGTGAGGATTGTAAGAAACATTGCTTTTGTGAATATAGCTCTGCAACTCTGATTTTGTGAGGAACCCGAGCATTTCATTGTGGCAGTGTCATCTAATGGAATGAATGCTTTGAACTAGTGATTGTTTCGTGTTCATAGGATAGTTCTAAGAATCTTTCATTCAGTAAGAAATTTTATTTGAGGTTGTTTAAAGTCTTGTATAAATTGTTTTGTGTTTAGTGTGTTTACTGGTCCTGTCCTGTCCAGTCAGTCAATTCATGGCTCCCCCGTGAAAAATAACCATGGAATCTTTCTGAGAGTGGTTGGATATGATAGGGGAGTCATTAGTCTGTATATATCTAGGATTAGGATTCATGAGCAGATGGATATCTATTTTTACTACTAAGCCCTAGGTGAGCTGACAGTGCCCGATTAGAGGTTTAGAACTGAGGAATTGAAGATTTCTTGCAGTGTAGAGAATTATTGTATAGAAAAAGTACAATTCCAGATAGGGTATAGTAATATCCTAACATGCTATGAGGATTGAGCTCATACCAATCTATTAGACTAAGTTTTGGGTGAGATTCAAACTGTAATGTAGTCAGTCCTAGAAATTAGGCCTATTAGCCCTATTGGTCCAAAATAGTAGGAACCCTGTGTACAAATGACCTAGAGGACTAAGACTTTCAAAATCCTTAGTAAAATGATAAAGGGTATCTGAATGTGGGATTATTTTTTCAAGTCCTTTGGAAAGTTTGGGCAAGAAATGGGAAAAAGTCTCTGCAAAAGGCTACATGGAATTAGGCCTCTTGAAGACTAAAACTTGAAGTCGACTAAAAAGGGTTATGAGATCCTTCAAAATGGATCCAAATGGGAACAAGTGGAATGTTTCCATGATTATAGACACCCCTACAATGAAAATCATGAATGGAGAGAAGTTGGTACTTAGATCCTTCTAAGTGTAGTTGAGAAGAAGTGAAGAATCTACATGGTGTTAGTCTTTCAAAGGTGAAGCACAAAGAGTGAGACTCTTAGAGAAGAGTGGGATTGGGTCTTAGTTAATCATCTAAGCCTAATAAGGACCTAGATGATATTATGATCCTTGAAGAAGACAAAGAAGGTCTTCTTAGCAAAGTGTGCAAGCAAGCCCTTGGAACACATACACCATTAATACTTGGAAATGGATTTTGCAAAGCCTATAAAACCACATCAGATATTACAATAGGTGCTTGAGTATGGTTTGCAACTGGTCTGGAAATATTCATTTTTGCATAGTTATGATGAATATGAGACATTAATTCAACACTACTACCTAATCCACTACTTTCTTTTCCTTCAAACAACATACCAGAAAATATCTAACCAACTCCATGAGGCATTTGTGCCAAAATTATACCTTCACTATTAGATATACCACCATTTTTGTGCTCTTAATCTCCTTTCATGTTATATGGACCAAGGTGTATGCTATAAACAAGTACACTTGTTGGTTTTTATTGGGACAAACTTTGCTCTATTATTAAACCAACACCATCAAAACAACAAGATCACAATTCATATAGAGTAAAAAAATAGAATCTCTGCAACTAAAACTATGTTTCTTCATATAAAAATAAGGCAAGCAAAAAAATAAATCAAGAACCTTTGCAACCATATTGGATGAAGGAATAAAACTTAAAGAAGATACATCTATTGATACACCCAAGGAAAATGAGGAGACTTCTTCACCAAACTAGCCAGTGGACTTAGAATAGATACAAAAGGATGCCTCATCTTCTCGACCCTCACCCACCATATCAACCCAATCTCATTCTTTACAAATGGTAGTACATCAATCTGCCACCCAGCCAAAGAAGAAGAAGAAGAAAATAGTAAAGAAAGACATCTTGGCTGTTACACTGGATGAAGTGATAGAAGTTCCAAATTGGGATATTACCACTTTGGACAGTGATAAACTTCAAGAGTTTGGAGTGCTATGTCAAAGAAAAGCCATTCAAAAGAAAATGATACAAGAACACAAGGAAACAATGGCACTTGACAAGGCAAGAGACATTCTCCAACAACTTGTTCCTGAGCTAAAACTTGAAGCAAATGCTACAGTTAAGGAACACATTGTTGTTCTTACCGATGCAATTACAGAGTAGAATATCGATGCAGAACAAGCTATGGAAGAACAAGTAGAAAAGAAGTATCAATAAAAGTTAATTGATAAAATCAGCCAAGAAGTGGCACTGAACAAGGTAAAGCTCTCAGAACTAACTGACCAATTAGAGCCAATGATTGCTAAAGCAATCACCTTAGCACAAAAAATGTGCACACTTGAGAATTTTACAAAAGAAAATAGTGACAAATTAGCAGAAATAGATTCTAATGTCACAGCAAGTGCACATAGCCTAACCTCAAATGCAGACATCATAAAGGCACATCATGACAAGGTCATAGAGGCTAATAGGCTAAGGCAAGAAATATGGGATGCTGAAACACAACTAAGAGGTGAGATTACAGAACTACAGGCACACATTCTGCCTAATCTTACAATTCTACAACACCATATTTATGATGCAAGAAATCTTATTGCAACCCCCTAGATGTCTGTAGTAGACATCATCTATGATATACATGTACGGATATCACTGGAGCACATAGCTCTATAAATGCTAAAGGAGAAATGGGAAAAGATGATGGAGGAGATCAAGTCCTCACATTCCCAACTTTTTGACAAGCTGTAAGTACCTTTGCCTTTAGAATCAAAAAAGGAGGAAAGGAAATGTATATTGTATGTACAGAAAGAACAGATATATATAAATATAGTTATGTACAATATATATCAAAAGAAAAGTACATAAGGATATGTATATATACTTCCACTTACCAGCATATACATAGGGGGAGTGATTCAAATGACTAAGAAAGGAGTTTAGACAGGTGTACATACTAATACACCCAGTATGTTGCACATATCATGTTTTTGATACTAATGTCAAAGGGGGATATTGATGACATTAATTTTTCCATTAGTACACTTAGTGAAAATATTGACAAAGATCACTGGCAGACTACAGAGATCACTGGTAGACTACAAGAATTATCGGTGGACTACAAGCATTACTGGCAAACAACGAGCATAGTTGACATAACACAAAGGTTGTGATAAAATGCTAAGTATGGAATTGATCGACGAACACTGACAAGTATTGCACGGATGACGTGAACAGGACATCACCGACGGGGTCAATAACATAGCATTGAGAACATTACCGACGACACAGTTTTGAGAACAAAACCGACAGAACAGAAAAGGCATACCCAATGACCAGTTCAAGAAAGGAACACCGATGACCAAGAAAACTGACCGTCAGAACCGACAGTCAGTTAGAGAACCCACAAATAGTGGATCTAAGTTTTACACGTCAGATAAAGTAATGTAATTCTATTTATAGAGTTTTAATTTATTTTAAATCATAACTTGAGGGTCAAGAAAGCTTTACGTAAATGTTTTAAAGCATCTTAATAGATCTAAAACATATCTAACTAAAGATCAAGGTCAAGTTGTAAACCTTGGATCTAGAGTTAACTTGTGAAGCGTGAATCAAGAATTGAGCCAAAAACTAGTATAAATAGATGTTCAAATCAATTGTGAGTAATGAATTCATTGTTTTTGATAGCCATGAAGAGCATTTAAGGAGTAGAAGGTAGAATTCATGCAAAGTTTAGAAACAGATCACATCAGTTGTCAAGAACAAACAGAGGCTACCGACGAGTAGATAAAGGTATTATTCAATCATGGAAGGATGATTACTTATATGTATGAAGCTTAATTGGATTTGTTATTAGCAATTAAAGATTGCATACATCATTAGATCAAAGACTTATGTAGTTGCATTCTAACAAGTGCATCACATCTAAAATCCTTTTGTAGAAGGTGGACTTAACAGTTCTTTACAAATCTCTTAACAGAGTTCACACTTAACAGTGTTGCTAAAGCTTCAAACAAAGTAGATCTTACCAATTCTCCACTATAATATTCCTAACAGGGTAGGTCATCAGAAGTGACTAATTGTAAGCCTTAACCGACCCCTTCTTATCTGCAGATAGTGAAGTCTTGTGGGTAACAATCCCCACCACAATTTTTACTTCCTAACAGGATTTTTCTACGATATCATATCTTGTGTTATGTGTTATCTATTTCATGAATGTTTTCTTTTATGGTTACATACTAAAAAATTTATGATATGATTTCATATACATAACAAAAGATGAACAGTTAGATAAGATAATTTACAAACTGATGATTAAGGGTTAATGGGCTAGCTAATAAATGTTTTAGAGGTACTGATTCACCCCTCCCCTCTCAGTACATCATTCCAATATAATTCCAACAGTTGGTATCAGAGCTAAGTCTCTCTCTTGAAAAGCTTAAAGACTTGAGAGAAAAGATCGGAGCAATGGACAAGTTCAGACTGGACATGAATATTGAGAATGAGCAGTTACAAATGCATATAAACTATGAGCAGTATAAGGAGGTGAAAATAAAACTGAGAAAATTTCTTGATGAAAGAAAGATTATGGCAACTAGACTGAATGAGATAGACTACAAAGAATTGGAAATGCAAGATTACTTTGAAATAGCAGAATCATCAACGAACACAGCTTTAGATGCATCCGTAGAAGAAATTACAATTCTACAAGAGGTCAATCTACATCTGACAGATCAAATCAAGATGCTGCAAATCGGTCAAGAGACTCGAATGGTGAAAATTATTGATACAAGAAAAGTTAAAAATGAAAGAACTCTAGCCATTGATGATAGGAGGAAAATTACAGAGAAACTATAAAAGAAAGAATCAGAGATTCTAAGACTCACTGAGCATCACCATGAGGTTACCAACCAGATAATTCTTATGAGTCAAGAAGTGAACATATTAAATACAGAAATCATTGAAAGAATACAGATCATAGGTGAGCTAAGAGAAGAGAATAAAAAATTGAAGCATGAAATCAAAGTCCAGAATCAACACAATGAATTAATTAAAAAGGTTGAGGATAGCAACAAAAGGATGGATGATTTTCTTGATGGACAAAGAAGAGTCAACAACTACATAGGATTAGGGTACAATGAGAATGGTGAATCTTCTAATTAACTAGATCAGAGGAATGCTTTCACAACCCTAAGATCCAAGAAGCTGTCATGCAATCACTGTGGAAAACCAAGCCACACCTCAAACATCTACAAAAGCAAAATGAAAGGTATTTCTTAAGCACAATCTACTTTTATTGGTAATTGTTATAAATGTCAAAAGAAAGGACACAAGGCACATGAGTGTAGATCCAAAGTGACAAATCCAAAGAGAAAAACCTATATGGACAAGTACTGTCTGTAACCACCTGAATTTGGTCTGTCGCAACTATGGACCCTATTTGCCCTAAGTGTGATCATACCCTCGATTTATGTCCAAACGACCTTGTTACTACTTGGCATAATTCTTTAAATCAATTTAATATCCTAGGTGATTTTTATCACTGATTTATATTAACTATTATAGCCATACAATTCAAATCAATTTCGACCAATCAAATCAAATCAAAAACAAACATGGCTATATTATTTAATTATAAAGGAATTAAATAAATCCCTAAATCAAATACCCACTTGCAATTAACCCATTCCCCTAGCCTATTTAATTTAATTAAAATGGCTATAGTTCTATAATTATTAAAAAGCAATTTCATTGTTTAAATAATTAATTCCTATGTTTTTAAATGAATTAAATAAGTTTATTTCATTTATTAATATTCCCCTAAACCCC
>MU227139.1:288815-304398 GCA_018584345.1 Thuja plicata
CTGTTCTCCTCAGTAGAATATGCATTTTTAGAATAGGTAGATTAGATTTGAATATAGATCAAACATTATCCTTGCCTGAATTGTTTGTGTCTACAAGCAATTTGGTTAAAACTCATAAGGAATAAATCTGATGATCGATAAAAACATATTCATTGCATATCATTGCATACTCAGGGAGTTGTACCTATCAATTCAGAGGGCAGTGATAGATAACTTACACTGACCCATTTGTTGGTGAACATCCTTTTGTCCTTTCACCTTGGGTGTATTGAAGAGTCAGAGATTATAAATCTTAAGGGAGGACAAACTGTTAACCAACAGGAGCAGAAGGCAGAATTCATGCAAAGTTCAGAAACATATCACATCAGTTGTCAAGAATACACAGAGGCTACTGACGAGCAGATAAAGGTATTATTCAATCATGGAAGGATGATTACTTATATGTATGAAGCTTAATTGGATCTGTTATCAACAATTAAAGATTGCATACATCATCAGATCAAAGACTTATGTAGTTGCATTATAACAAGTGCATCACATCTAAAATACCTTTTTAGAAGGTGGACTTAACCGTTCTTTACAAATCTCTTAACAGAGTGCACACTTAATAGTGTTGCTAAAGCTTCAAACGAAGTAGATCGTAACAAGTCTCCACTGTAATAATCCTAACAGGGTAGGTCATCAGAAGTGACCAATTGTAAGCCTTAACCGACCCCTTCTTATCTGCAGATAGTGAAGTCTTGTGGGGAACAATCCCCGCCGTAATTTTAACTTCCTAACAAGATTTTTCTGCGATATCATATCTTGTGTTATCTATTTTCATGAATGTTTTATTTTATGGTTACATACTAAAAAACTTATGATATGATTGCATATACATAAAGAAAGATGAACAGTTAGATAAGATAATTTACAAACTGATGATTAAAGGTTAATGGGCTAACCAAGAAAAGTTTTAGAGGTACTGATTCACACCTCCCCTCTCAGTACATCATTCCAATATAATTCCAACAGACACACAAGTGCAAAAAAAATGCAACTTAAATGCGCAAGTTTTGGACTAACAATTTTTTTTTTGTATTTTATAACAACCCATCAATATCATTGTTGATGTGGCACTATATTTGATGAACTGAACTAAAAAAAATATGCTTAAGTAGTTCACTTGCCAAGTTGATGTTAGAATTTAAGGGTCATACGACTTTAAGGAGTGCAAAGTTACAATTGATGGAAACTAAATCCTCCCCTAGATGTTAACATGAATATTAATTATTGAAAGTTACATTGTTTGATCAATGATGTTCAACATTCTTATTTCATTCCTCTAAAAGGTATAGATGACTATTTCAATTGCTACTTATGATGTTTCCCTTCAATGGTAAATTTTTTGATTCATAACTTTAGAGGAAAAACATTTTGGTCAAGATATATGTAGGTAAAAAAAATGGCAACAAAACAAAATGTTTTCTAAACTTTTGAACATCTAAAATAAAGCATAATTATCCCAAAACTTAACACAAGTGACAAACCAATTTCTCATATTTATAACAACAATAAAATCCTTAAAATTTTTAATGTCTTCTATTTCATTCATCATAAATAATTTGAGAGTTCCATTCCCAACACCAACAATGATGCAACCACTAACTCCCAACAATGTAATTTTTCACATCATGAACTTTCAGTCACTATAATGTATAGTGTAATCTAATTCTATTCTATACTATTTATATTCATAACTTGGGTTAAGAAAAAAAAATGAATGAAAGGAAATCAGAAGCCCTATTGTAAAAATATCTCAACCTCAACTTACTAAACTAAAAATGTGTAAATTATATTCAGAAATACATAATGTAGACAAAATAAATACAGAAGATTCAACTAAAAGTTCACTCAATAAAATCTGTGATAATTAAACTTAAAATATTCACAAATAAGTTAGAAGAAAACATCTCTATAAAAATAATTTTGTACTTCAGGGATACTTAGCCATACATCATGTCTTCATAACACAATAAATATTTAATACTTAAATAAGGAATTCTAGACCTTTGCCAAGTGAATTTTAGATTATGAATATGGCATGTAAATACTTTGGCATTACACACCAGTTTTCCTTTGCAACGCCATGTGCACTGATGGTTGAGTCTCACTTACCAAAGTTTCATATACTGAAGAATTTGCATGTTCCACTTCTTCCCAGCTTTTGTAGTGGCCAGCCTTGTTGTCCTTGGATGAGTAGCTCCAATGGGAATGCTGCTACCAAAACTGGAGCCAGGCTAGAAAGGAAGGTCCTACAGACCATGAAGTCTAAATTAAACAAAATAATTATTCAAATAAAACTATTATAAACTATAGCAATCTTATTGCAAGACGCAACAAGTATAACCTGAACCATCAGAGGGTTAGGGCCAATTGCGGAAACAAAGACTACTAGACCAACATTCACTACCGATTCAGCCTACACATACAAATTCCAAAATAAAGAATGCGTTCATAACATATTGTACTTGAGCACAATTTAAATAAATTAAGCAAAAGGAAGCAAACATGCAGTAGATTGTCCCATACGCAATGTCATGGTGGTACGACCAAGCTCTAGCAACAATGCACCCAAGTTCTGCATAATAATTCCATTTCACATAGCAGAAGACTGGATCTCAGCATGTACCATTGGATCAATTATACTTCATTCTCCTTCCAGCCACTTGGAAAGTTGATACATTTCCAAATATAAAAAGAAATATTAGAATATAAATCTTATAATTAGTTGTGCACCATATCAATTTCATGCATAAGTAATAAGCACCATTTAAGTTTTTTTTCTTAATTTCTGAAGCACTAATCGTGATGTCCAAAAAACAACCTTTATGACTGCCCTTTGGCATGCTCTACAAATCGTTGGTCATGTCCTTTGGCCTCAAAAATGATATTTCCAAGCTGCATCTTGACCCATAGAAATATTTGGATAAAAATAATGTGCAAATAGTGTTAGATCTTCTTCATCAATAGTAACTCAATGCCAACATGAAGTAGTCCTCTTCTATGCAAACTTCAGTCAAGTAATAAGTGTTCCTCATTGATGAGAATGTGTATAAATCCAAATAAAGTCATCATCCTTAGTCAGCAACTGATTCCATCCAACCTTTCAAATTTCTAAAGTTGTTTTAGGAAGTATGAACTTCAATAAGAAGTTCAATCAAAATTGACCACATGTTGACCATACACTTTATAAACTGACTCGTCAAGTGCAATGTGTCATTTCAATTTTTAATAACCCAGGGTGAATATATCATAATACCTAATCAAGTTTTATTTTTATTTCTATACAACAATGTATACACTGGAAAACTATACATTTTCCATTTGGTATTTCAGACACCTAATCAAATTTGTAGAATTATATCTCTTTCAAAGATAGAAAAGAGATTTGCTGATAATTCACACATGTCATTAACTTGAAATTTTATTAATGTCTACTAAAAGATCAGTAAAATTAGCACAACTGAGTTCCATCTACTAGAAAATCAATCAAATTTTGTTAATGTATACTAGAAGATCTACAATATAAAGATGTTCCCAACATATGGTTACTAATATTCATAAAAGAAATATACCTTCATGTGAACAGTCTAAATCCTGCATAACACTCCCACATGTATGTTCATCAATGTGATTTCTTCAAATTTCAATATTGTTGTATGGCCACATAGGCTTGCACCTAATACAATAAGTGCTCATTTCAAGTGAAACAAGAAAATAAGGTAGAAGTGTATAAAGTGTTGCAGTAGGATTTGTCTCTTGTTCTCTAAGGTCAGCGTAGGATTGTTTCCCTATTCTTTAGATAAATCTAGGACAATTGAGGTTGTAAAACACTTTAGAATGTTAATTGATGTTATATGATATTCAACAACAATGTTGATGGACTTGCATAAAATGAAGATCCAGCCTGATCATTCAATAATGATTGTGTGTGCATGCTAACTGCTCCCAAGGTTGTTGGTGTTGGCAAACCTACAGGGTCTAAATGTGAAATAGATGCACTTCGTAAAGCCTCTGCTTCACTACTTTGAGAAATAACTTGGGATTGATTTTCAGAATCTGAAAAAGGTAGAGAATATTCTAATCCATCTAATCTCGCCACATTTAAAACCTTGCCTTTAATCTAGTTTTTATATTATGATATTGTAAAAATTAGACAACTCATAACAAAAACTAAAAAAACAAGAGATGTACTCACTTATCAGTGAAAATTTATGCCTTGTATGGTTTAAACACAAGGACAATGTTATCAATGGATCAGAGATAACCTGCAAAACCAGCGACACAGCCATTAAAATTGCACTTAATACATAGATTAATTAAACATATATAACTAGTTAAACCAAGCTAAGAGGGCATAACAAACATATAATTAGCATCATCAAAATGGAGATTTATTAACCAAACAATTGCAAATCCTCTTGAATGTAAAATAATTTTCAACAACCATATTGAACTCCACCGTAGCTTGATTAAGAGGCATTAGTAATGAAGGTGGTGTGTGTAGGCATACTTTAGGTACCCCTATTTTAAAGCTTTCAAAGTTGAGGCCCATAAAGAAATTCCCCTAATGTGTTCCAAATTTCACTAACCATGTTTCTATGAAGTTTCAGGTTCAGAATCTTTCATGCAAATGAAAAAGCCTCTAATCATAAGTTCAAAGTTCAGAGTTCATTTCCATGTTTCAGAATTGCATATCTGAAGGTTCCAGTTGAAATTCAAAATCGAATCTCTCAAATGAAGCTTTTTGATTCCAATGCAATATACTAGATTTATGAAATTGGTGGCTTCTGGAAGGTTTATCCACATACTTTGCATTAGATTCATATCATGGCCACACTACTGCAGACCGGTTTCAAGCATATCCGGAAAACAATTCTTGTTTCACAATCAGAGAAATGAACCACATATATGTGAAGAATAGCGTTTAAGGTCATTGACCTGAACATGGATTTTGGTTAAAATTGCTTGATCATATGTTTATTATGAAATTGGAAACTAAATTTCACATAATCGAGCATTAGAAAAGTACATGACAGACCAAGGAAATCTTTAAATATAATATGGTAATGTTAATGTGATGGAAGAAAAGGAAGTCAAAGTTGATTTTCCACCGGAGTAGCTGAAGTTGAATTTTCCGCCAGGGAGAAGCCAAACTATGATTTTCCGCTGGAGCAGCCATGAGCATACAAAAATGAATTCGAAGTGTAGGTGACAGATGAAATATGTATCTTAAATAAGGCAGAGCATGACGAGATACACAGAAACAACAAAAGATCAGAGAAGCGGAAAATGAGAATTTCAATACTCGAGGAGAAGCTCATTTCCAGTTTTCCACCAGCGCAGTCAAAGTGAGATTTTCCATCGAAGCTTATTAGTGTTACAAAGCCCCCACTGTGCAATAGGATCGGGCTGGATGTCAGCTCTAACTATCGGCAAAGGCATGTACTCTCGGCCCAACAATGTACTCAACATCACCGGATATCATAGCCAGAGCGTGAATCGCCGGCTAGAGAAAGAAGTACACCGCGACAACAAACCAGTCACCAGATGAAAGATGAAGTATTGTGCTCGCGGGCTATAATGGAAGAATCCAAGATTTGGAATCGATGTTAGACACCATAAATCCTCAGTCAAACAAGGATCCTATTTCAAAAAGAGGATTTGATCTACTTGATCAAGAACTAGTACATATGGTGACAAATATACTATAACTCCTTCAATAAAGCCGAACATATGAAATGGAGCCTTAGTCACATTCATAGACGGTCATATTTGAGCTCAGGTAGCAATATGACAGGGCACGAAAGGTGAGCATGTAATGATTGATAGATATGCCTGTGAAAGATACGGAGAATCGATAGCTCTTATGTCCTTAGAAGGCCAATGACAGGGGATTTGTATTCAATATTGCAGATTGACACAGTTCGATGATATCTAATGAAAACTCCAATATTGAAGCATGAAGTTCGATATGATTATTGAAGACAAGCAGAGAAAAGGAGATTCGAATTCATTTTTGCAAACGGAGGATGCATATTGATCGTGGGGGGAGAACAGAGGAGAAGCGTTGAAGTGTTTCACAGTCAATTGATAAATTCCCAATAGATGCCCGTGGCAGATATATTTAGTAAGGATTTGTTTTGATGGAGGGGATCGATCACTCATAATGCTACTCGAGGTCCATAAGTGCATTGAACAGAATCGATTACTTTGTGCTGTTATGAGTAGTGTCAGGCATCAAAATTGATTGGCATAAAGTCTTCATTGAAGTCTAAAAAAGAAGTTGGAGAACGCATGATATTCAAAGAGGAGCGCCAATCGCAGATATTACCGTGCGATAATGGAAGACTAGGCATTTCCAAAAGCCAACCAAGAGTGATCTGCTCACCAAAAGAAGTACCCACAGAGCACATGAATTACAAATGATCTTCCTTTGACCCGAAGTAGAGCATCGGATGTATAATAGAGTATATGATTGCATGAAAGATTGCTCGAAGACTTCTCCTGCTGCAATAGGCATTCATTCCTTAGCAACGAAGTGACTTCCATCTCCGGGAATAAATGTCGAAAAACATGAACACTCAGCATGTGCATGATGAATGCTCAATTTGTAAGCTAAGCTGATAATAAGACGCCCATAAGTGAAGTCCCCTGTAATAATGATCGACTAATACAGAGTGATATGAATGAGCTGAAGAGTCATCAGAATCCTGTTGATGATAAACAAAATTGAAAGTTTATGGAGTTGAAGATAATGATCAAGTGTCAAAAGACCCTATGGCCAATGTCAAACTGTTTTCCACATGTCATTTTCGATGAAGAGCTTTCTTACACTTACATCCTGTTGTCAAGAAGTTGCAGATTGTCGTGGCAGGCACATGTAAATTATTTGATAAAGTATAGGCGCTAATCAAATTCATCAAAACATTAAAACATTAAAAGTTAAGGATATGAGACCATTGTTTGTTGATTCTAACGAAGAAGTGACACTTATTGAACTCATGGACTGATTCAAAGCCATATAGCAGTTACTGGGGTTATAGTGGAGTCAGTGAAAGCATCCGGATATATAGAGACAGATGGCAAGTCTTCTCTCAAAAAGAAATCTCATTATAAATGATTTTTAAGATTTAGAATTTGAAAGGTTTCAATTGATGCTGCTTGAAAAGCAAAGTTTTGGAAATATTCAAAATGGATTTAAATATGAAAGAGGAACTAAAAAAATCCCTAAAGCTATGAAGAGGCAAAATGTGAAAAGTCATAAGTAAGAAACCGAAAAGTCAGTTTGAGTAACTGAAAAGTCATCGAGAGAGAAACTGAATAGTTTCTATGAGGATAGTATTTATTGTAAATTCTGAGAGGGATTGGGGGTTCTTCTTTTCTACCAGAGATGGAGTGCTATTGTGGGGAGGAGAGCATTTATTTTTTGCATTTTCATTGTAATTGCATTTGGAGATTAAATGTTTGGATTTCTGGAATGTATTTAGCAGACAAGTTGTGGACTTATAATGGTCTGAGTATTGTTATTTATGTTTATAATAAAAGAGAGTTTTACATCAAATCTGAGAGTTTGAGTATTAATTTCTTTGATTGTATTCAATATGAGAATTGTTACATTCGTAATGTAAACATCATCTTGCATCTTGGAGTTAAATGGGGAATAGGTTGTGAATCTGAGTATTTCATCCATTCCTTTACAGGAGTCAGAATGTTTGATCTTCTTTTCATTTCAGTTTCATTGCATTTGCATTTACAGTATTCATTTCTGCATTACCAATGCTGGGAAGTCATATGAAGTGTGGGTTCTTGGAGTTGGCTAGGTTTAAGGTTGAATTCCCTGCCCAAGTTAGTTCTGTCTAGGGCTGGCTTGGTTTTCCTCTTCCGTTCTCAGGTTAAGAATGCAACCAGTTAGTTTAGGAATTGAACAAATTCATTGAATATCATTCATAAGGGAGCTATACCTTTCAATTAAGAGGAAATCTATCAACTTGATGGTAGATTATCCAACTGTTGGTATTTGATTGTTTCTTTCAGATTTGGGCATTTGAGAGTTAAATTGGGAAATAACAATTTGTTTACCAACAGTGTGATAAGAAATGAGCAATGAATAGGATCTGACTGAACATCTGAATCATATCTGCCACAAAAAAAATGCTTTCCGAGAAATTATAGTAAAAAATCATTATCTACCAATCCAAACCTATAACTTTCGGCCCATGACAAATTCTATGCTTGTTTTGGAGGCAATGCATCCATCCACCAACTTCCTTTCCAGATAATAAAAAAAGCAAGAAATACACACATTGTCCTCCTCCGCCAAAAACATAGCCAATTGTCTCATTACAGCATGTTGGGAAAAGGTATAACTATTCACGCACTCATCTGTGCTTTCTGGGTTCCTGCAATCAAACGTCAGTAAAATAGATTATTATAAGAAATCAATGTGCCTTCGGAAAAAAACATCCCCTCTCTATTTCAATTTTCATCTCATGTTTATTTTTTTGAAACAATTTTATTTGTTTTAAATTGTTGTCCTCAAAACCCTGGAAACTTGAATAATAGTTTTAAACAAGATTTTACTTTCTCTCCTCCAAATGAAGGTTTGTTTTAAAGCTCAAGGCAGAGTTTGAATTTATCTGCAAATCAATAACACAACTCTCAAATTTTAAAATAAATTTATACCAACATCATTCAAGAAGATTTGGGTTTGAACAGTCAAAAATAAGTAGCAATGTTCCTTACTAGGGATCCCTCTTTGAATCCAATAGATGGTGAGCTGCAAAATTCCATAGAAGAAGAACGACATCGTTTCATCTCATGTGACGGACATAAGCCCAAATATCTAACACTACATTTACGATATTGATTTGTCCATTTGGGAATACAACCAGATCCAAGAAACGCTACTTCTCACCAATACTAAGCACATCTATGCTTGTTTCCAAGCACTTAAGAGGGGCATTTATCTTATTATCTATGTTTTTCCTCTTGCAAGCTCATCCCTAGTAGCTTCCCAAATGCAATTGGGCTCACCATTCAGAGAGATACCTATTACCTGAAGAGCTAGTGGAAAACCTTTACACTCTGTTTGTACGTGCACATTAATGAACCTAAATTAAGCTTAAACTTAGATCTGGGGAAGACAATTAAAGACTATGCTCTTCTTGTGAGCGGTAGCCTACATGTTTAGCAAGTTATTCATCACGTTTATATGGAATGGTAGATATATCAAAAGCACAATGACATAAAAGTGAAAGGGCAAGCTCCTCTTGCGAGGATGGTAGGGGATTATGGACTTTGTTGAACCATGAAGGGATTCACTAAATGGTCTTTTATCTCCAGTTGTTACACTAATGCCTAGGTGGGCCAAAATGTCACATCATATTCATTACCAATATCATCAGCATCAACAACTGCAAAGAAAATTAAAAATTGAAATTTTAGAAGATGATGGTTATGAAATCACAGCCAACACAAATAAATTAAAGAATCACCTACCTAGGCTTTTGAATCAGAGAGTCCCTATAGATCAACGTAGAATTAGGGAAGAAGAAGTAGAGAAATGGAGGTGACAACCATGTTGAGGATCGACTTGGTTGGATTGGCGGTGATGGGGCAGAATCTAGCCCTGAACGTGGTAGAGAAGGGCTTCCCAATTTTTGCCTACAATCGCACGGCGAGCCACCTGGATGAAACCATAGAGCACACAAAGGAGGAAGGAAATCTGACTCTCAAGGGTTTCTAAAATCCCAAAGATTTTGTGCTGTCAATTTAGTGGCCCCGTGATGTGCTCATCCTGGTGAAGGGCGAGGCACCCATGAGCCAAACGACATTGGAAAATTAGTTTTTGCATCAGCTAAAACCCTAGCCGCTGCATTCAAAAATGTTTACTTCTTTCACTATTTTGATTACCTAATAAATTTCCCTTCCTGCTAAGTTTTTTTATGACCTTTCTATTTTGTCTTGCTAGAGACAAAAGTAAATATATTAATTAAAAAATTAAAAATTAAAAAACAAACAAGAAAGTTAAAGACAAAAGAAGAATTTTGTCTCAAACATATGTCTTAAAACACACTATTATGTAGTAGTGCTCGGTGGATTCAATGATTGACTTCACCACATCAAAGCTTGGGAGAAATTGTTTAACCATTATGGCAACGAGTGTTCCAAAGACGTCAAAAGATGTGAAGTAGGACTATACCATCATGGGGGTGAAATACAAGACCAAAGTGGAGAATCCACCATATGTCTGCCACCTCGTAAGATATGTGTACGTAGTGTATTACTGTCACGTATTGCAAGGCATGAAGGTTGTAAGAGTTTGGGTAAAGAGTGAAGATGGCATCACGGTGGAGGTGGCAGCCATCTGTCACACGGACACTAGTGCTTGGAGTCCCAAACATGTGGCACTCCAGAGGTTGAAGGTGAAGCTTGGTGGTGCATTTGTCTGCCATTTTATTATCGAAACCCACCTTGTGTGGGTGGGAGCCAACTAAGAGAGAGAATTTTGTTCCTCCTTAATGGTTTCACAATCACTAAAACCATTTTGTTCCTCATTAATGGTTTTTCCCGTGCAAAGCTTGTTGTAAGCTTGATCAACCTCAAGATCTCCTATCTCGGCGATCTTGCAATGTATGTAGGCTTGTACATCCTCAATCAGTAAAACCCTAGGTGGAATGTCAGAGAACGCACCAGCGTCATTAGGTTGCGAAGCAACCTCTGGATAGATTTTATATTTAGGTTCTTCACAAGTGGAGTTCTTGATTAGATTAACCTTCTTCTCCTTAGCATTCTTGATCTTGGTTGCACGGGAAGTGGTTGCCATGATTTCGTGAATTTAGGGCTTTTCCCGTACAATAAAACATTGAGATCGGTGATTCTTGTTACTTACTTTAACCTTCTATAGATGTTGTTGTTCAGAATCTAAATGTTGTGAATCTACTTGGAGTGCTTTGCAATCTGGTCGCTCTATTTTTGCTCTACTCTACTCTGCTCCGTTTCTTAATCGCTTTATGAATAATGAGCTCTTCCATCGCCCTATTTATAGATGATGCCCTAAGTGGAGAAATTAATGCTCTATCTATTGGAAATGAGTTGAGTAACTGAGAGGGGAGGGGTGAATCAATTACCACAAAAAAAAATCCAAGTCCCTTAGATGTCTTAAACAAATTTGTCACTGTTTTTTGGTTAACATGGATATTCTACTATCACTCGGTTAACATAGAAAATATTACGATATTAATTGTAATTATCCTTTAGTATTTAATTGTATAAATATAAACCATAAAGAAAATAACATGTACACAGATAACACCAAGATTTAACGTGGAAACCCAATATGGGAAAAACCACCAATTGCAACTAGTCACTATTTTTCACTCTTCTAAAGTTAGTCCTATTAGGAGCCAACCCTGTTAAAGGTTACAATAACACACTGTTAGGTGTGGCCCTGTTAGAGGATTTAATCACCCTGCAAGGAGTGGCCTTGTTAGAGGTCTTCAAACACTTCAATGCAGAAATGTCACCTTGTGAGAGGATTTACAAAAGACTCTTAAGTCTACTCTGTTAAGAGATTTTGATCACTTCTACAATTGTTAGAAAGTAACAATGGATTGACCTATTTTGATAAGCAACTATCTTTGCTGATTCATATCTCTGTTATGGATTTAATTACTTGATCCTGACTCATCGAATATTCTGTTGCAGCTCTCTGTGTTCTGTCCTCAATCAGAATCCCATCTAATTTTGCCTTCACTCTTCATGTCATAAACACATATCTCTTCTACTTACTTCTTTATAATCAATCCAAACTCGACCTTATATATATATATGATAAGCCTTGTCAAGTCAACCTTAATAACCTTCCAAATAAATAATAAAACTCATGTCTATCGGCTACATATAACCAATTAACCATAAAATGTAAACTGCTATTAGTCGGCTGACACTAACTGTTTAACTTGGTCAACACTAAAATCCTTCAACACCAGACCAACACTGTAATGCCCGAGTGAACTCGGTTAGAGCTTAAAATCACTTTGGTCCTCTTCAATGCCTAAGAGTTCTTGGCATGAACTAACTATGCTCGGATAGGATTAGACATTTGTGTAAACATAAATGACAATACACAATTGAATAATTGTCATCAACAATCTCCCTCTTTGGCATTGATGGAAACACAACATGTCATAATGCAAAGAATTTATAGAGAAACAAACATAAGAATGAAATTTTATTAATGTTCTTAGCTTCATTCTTATTCTCATCAAAAACTCCCTTTTTCTTCACAATCACTGAAATACAGATTTCTCTCTCTTGTATTAATATTTGTTTCTGATAAATTTTCTCCCTCGGTAATCTTTATGACATCAATAAATCTCCCTCTTTGACAACCAATGCCAAAGACACCAACTAATATATATATCCAATGAAGTTGTAATGTAGCTATTTGTATTGATTCATATGCAATAAGCTTTGAATATCTACATCAACATGTTAAGTTTGTTATGTAGCTCAGTTGATGCATCACTAAACTGTGTTTTAGTGAGCCTCAGTTAGGACAATTACCCCTAGCTTTCTTATAAGATACAAAAATGCATCCTTAGGTAATGGTTTTTTGAATATGTCTACAATTTGTTCTTTAGCATTCACATATTCCAATCTTACTTCCTTTTCCTGAACCAATTCTCTCAAGAAATGATACTTTATTGCAATATGATTAGTTTTAGTATGCATCATAGGGTTCTTTGAAATTTTAATATAACTGGTGTTGTCACAGTAGATAATGACTGGTTCTTTGATCTCTTCCTTCATACCTGACAACAGTTGTTTGAACCATATGATATTTGAACAATTTACTGCTGCAGCAACATACTCTTCTTCTGTTGTGGATTGAGAAATGCAATTCTGTTTCTTGCTTGTCCAGGAGACTAACCTTTTTCCAAGAAATAATGCTCCACCACTTGTGCTCTTTCTGTCATCAACACTTCCAGCCCAATTAGCATCAGTAAAATTATTCAAATCAAAGTTTCCTCCTTTCTTATACCATAATCCATAATCTTCAGTACCCTTAAGATATCTCAGAATCCTTTTTATAGCCATCAAATGATTCTCTCTAGGATTATCTGAAAACCTTATAACAATACCAACTGCTAATGCAATATCAGGTCTAATGTGAACAACATATTGAAGTTTACCAATCATGGATCTGTAGGTAGTCTAGTTTACTTCCTTTGAATCATCATCCTTAGACAACTTATGTACAGTAGGCATAGGTGTTCCAACTGGTCTGGATTCTTCCTTCCCAAATTTCTTCAGTATCTCTTTGATGTATTTAGACTGGGTAATGTAGATACCATCCTTCATCTGATAAACTTGTAAACCAACAAAGAATTTTATTTCACCAAACATAGACATCTCAAATTCCTTACTCATAGCTTCAAAGAATGCTTTGCATAAGTCATCATATCTAGTAAACAATAAATCATCCACAAATATTTCTGCTAATAGTATCTTGTTCTAAGGTCCTTCTTTGATATACAAGATACTATTATCATTAGTTCTCTGAAACCCAATACTTATCAAGTAACCATGCAGTCTTTCATACAAGGCTCTAGGAGCTTGTTTCAGTCCATACAATGCTTTGTGTAGTTTGCAAACCATATTCCTTTTTCTAGGATCTATAAAACCTTCAGGTTGCTCAATATAGACTTCCTCCTCAAGAATTCCATTCATGAATGCAAATTTTACATCCATTTGATATACCTTGTATCCTTTATGTGCAACATATGCTAGAAGAGTTTTGACTCCTTCAAGTCTTGCAACAGGAGAAAAAGTTTCTCCATAATCAATACCCTCTTCTTGAGCATATCCTTTACATACTAATATTGCCTTGTTTCTGGAAACTTCTCCTTTTTCATTCAGCTTGTTTCTGAAAACCCACTTAGTACTAATCACATTCTTATTTTTTGGTCTAGGTACAAGAGTCTAGGTTTTGTCTTTTCTATCTACTCAATCTCTTCATTCATTGCTTTGATCCATATTTCATCATTCAATACATCTTTAATAGTTCTAGGTTCAATTTTACTAACAAAACATGTAACTTTAATGTTGTTCCTTATCATTACACCTTCTGTCTGATCTCCAATTATTTGTTCAGGTGCATGATGCCTTCTGACATATTTTGCAAGTACAAGATCCTTCCTTCTTGATTTTGGGCTTGATCCACTTGGTTCACCATTCTCAATAGTTCTATTCTATTCTTCTGTCTGATACTCAGGTTCCATTGTCTGAGACTTAGGCGCCTCTATCTGTGACTTAGGTGCCTCTATCTCAGACTCGGTTCCCTCTGTCTATGACTCAGTTTATTCAGTTTGTGACTTGGTTTCCTCTACCAACAACTCAGGTTGCACAGGCTGCAACTCAAGTTGAACTGTTTGAGTTTGTGCAGATGAGTTCAATGGTTGACATGGATGTTGTCCAATCACCATTGCTTGTGACTTAGGTATAGTATTAGGTTCATAATACACAAAGTTTCTATAATCTTGAGGCTCTTAATTGCTTTTTTCTTCACCTCTTTCTGTAAACTCATCTATTCAAGCATTTATATGCTTTGCTTTTACAAGAGTAGCTTAGGAATATACTTTCATCACCTTTAACATCAAATTTTCCATTTCTTGCTTCCTTCAAGATGTAACATTTACTTCCAAATACTTTGAAATAATAAACATTAGATTTATAGCCATACCATAATTCAAAAGGTGTCTTCTTAGTACCTTTCTTTACTTGAACTCAGTTCAAGGTGTGAATTGCAGTGCTGATGGCTTCCTTCCAGTTTTTGGTAGCAACATTCTTTTCAATCATCAAGGTTCTTGCACAATCCATAATAGACCTATTCCTTCTTTCTGCTATCCTATTCTGCTATGGAGTACCTGGGGAAGATACTTGTCTTTTGATTCCTCTTTTATTGCAGAATTTATTGAATTCATTACAGATGAATTCTCCTCCTCTGTTAGATCTTAGGCATTTAATTTTCTTTCCTGTGTCTTTTTCAATTCTAGCAAGGTACCACTTGAACTTCTAAAAAGCTTCTGATTTTTCTTTGAGAAACATAATAGTCATCATTCTGGGATGGTCATCAACAAATAGAATGAAATACTTCTCACCTATGTAACTTGTTGTTCCAATTGGTCCACATAAATAAGTATATACCAATTCCAAAACTTCTTCTGTATTGTAATTATTTCTCTTGAAGCTAGTTTTTCCCATCTTCCCAATTTGACATGGTTTGCATATTGCTAATTCAAGTTTCTTCAAAATAGGAATTCCTCTTACTCTTTTGTTCTTGCTTATGTTAACTAGGTTATCAAAGTTCACATGACATAACCTTATATTCCATAACCATCTTACTTCTACTTGTGCAATAAACATGAAATTTTATTGAGATCAAGATAAAATAGATTACCTTTTGTTTGTCTGCTAGTTCCAACTAGGTTTCCCTTACCATCTAGGATCTTGGCCTTCCCATTCATGAATTATA
>MU227139.1:342485-356895 GCA_018584345.1 Thuja plicata
GGAAAAAGCAGAACTCAGAAGTTACTCAAAATGTGAGAGCAAAAAATATCATCTGAATTAAAGAAAAAGTACAACGCTCAACCTTATAAAAGGTGAGATAGAAACCCTAAAGGAGAAAAACTAGGCTACACATTATTAATTAAGAATTAATTAATAATGCACCTAAGTGAAGCTTAAGCAACTAGAGTAATAGGAACTTATATAATTAAATCAATATGATTTAATTAATAAGTGTAAGGTAATAATACTCTAACAATATATATATATATATATATATATATATATATATATATATATATATATATATGATAAGCCTTATCATGACGGCCTTAATAATCTTCTAAATAAATAATAAAACTCATGTCTATCGGCTGCATATAACCAATTAACCATAAAATGTAAACTGTTGTTAGTCGGCTGGCACTAACTATTTAACTCGGTCAACGCTAAAATCCTTCACTGCCTGACCAACACTGTAATGCTCGAGTGAACTTAGTTAGAACTGAAAATCACTTTGGTCCTCTTTAATTCCTGAGAGTGCTTGGCATGAACTGATTGAGCTCGGATAGGATTAGACATTTGTGTAAACATCACTATACTTGTGTAAACATCAATGACAATACACAATTGAATAATTGTCATCAACACTACCCACTTGTCGAGTGTCGAAGACAGAGTTGCTCGGGTTACACACCAACTTTCGGCTCGGTGTAAGTGATAACTTACTTGACCTTTTACAGGTTTACTGACGGTGCTCAAGAAGTGGCAAAGTCTTCAATGCATTTTACATGATTACCGATGAGTCTCGGGTTACATTGATTAACTTAGTTTTCATATGTACAATGACGATTCTCGGTAAGCATTGACAACTTAGCTTTTGTATGTTAATCGGTGCTTTTCGGTATGTATTAACCAACGAGATTAAATTCATAGAATCATAAAAAGTAATACTATAGTGCATCTTTAATCGTCCTGATTTGGCATTTTAACTATGTATAATGGAACTGTTGTAAATTATAATTTAGTATAGTGCAGTTCCATACTTTTTCATCTTAGGTGGGGGTGGTGATGTCACCAGATCCATTGGATAAGGTGTCACCAATTGCATTGCTTGGTCCAGCATCATCAGTGTTTGTATCTTTCCTCCACATTTTGTTTCTCATCTTCCTAATGTCTTCAATGGTGTTGCCATTGGCAAAGGTTCTTGTCTCTGTCACTTGGTCTCTGTAGTCCTTGCTTAGATGACCAACTTTATGATAGTGTTAGCATGCCATTCCAGAGTTAGTCTAGCTCCTATACTTTCTCATCCATTTTCTCATGCAGTTTGCAGCAATGTGTCCATATCTACTACATGTTGTGCAGTTTTTCCATGTATTGTAATCCCAAACATATGAGTTACCGACTCTTTTAGGTTGATAGGCATTTTCTGGATCTTTAGGCTTCCATGCTTGTTTTTTCTTCTTCATGCATTCAAGAGATGTGTGCCCATGCATTTTGAAAATAGGACAATATTTGTCCATGTAGGTTTCCTCTTTTGGTTGTTTTACCTCAGATTTACATTCATGTGCTTTATATCCTTTCTTCTTACATTTAAAACAATTTCCTATGAATGAAGATGTGGATTTAGGAATACCTTTCATTTTTCTCCTACAAACATTTGATGTGTGGCCTGGTTTTCCACAGTGATTTCATGATTGCTTGTTTGGTCTTGGATTTGTGTAGATATTCTTTGGATCAGCTTGGTATGGTGATTCTCTATTCTTGGTATACCTTAATCTGGTATTGTTGTTGACTCTCCTTTGTCCATCCAGAAAATCATCCATCCTTTTGGAACTTTCTTCATCTCTCTTGATCATGTCATTGTGTTGTTGCTGAATTATTACTTTTGATGACATTATTTTTCCATTAGTATGGAAAAAAAACATCGGTGACATCTACACCGAAAGACATGATAAGAGCTAACCGACAGAATAGTTCAAAGTGTAAACAAAAGACACAATGCGAAGTGAAGACCAAAATTGCTAAGAGGAACCCGACAAGGAACAACTTGACAGTGGAAACCACAAGCAAAGCATAATTCAAACCGACAATTAGAAAAGAAAGGAACCCAACAGAGCATGGGAACCCGACGAATAGACTTTGTATGCAAATTGAGCATTGGACACTGAAAGTCAGTTACATCCCAATAAAAGTGGATTTGACTTCCACGTCAGATAAAAAAATTGTATTATATTTATAGAGTTTTGATTTGTTTTAAAACCATTACTTAAGGGACAAGGAACTTTATTGTAAGTTTTTTTTTAATCAGTTTAACTGATTTAAAACATGCAGACTAGGAGATCAAGGTAAAGTTGTAAACTTGTGATCATAGAGTTAAGTTTGTTTTACGTGAAACTACATTAGGTCAATTTATCTTATAAATATATGTTGTAATCATTCATTATCAAGAATGAGAGGATGAATGTGGCCAATGAGCACATCTATGGATTAGACTGAGAGTTTCAAGAAGCAGAACAACAAAAGGTGAATTTGGTTATCAAGAACCAAGAACAGAGGCTACCGAACAACAGAGGTATTATTCAATCACATTAGGTGATACATTTATACATGTAATCTTGAATGGATTGGTAATCAGAAATATTAGATTGCATACACTCAGGTCAATGAGTAATTTTCTTACATTCTAACAAGTGAAGCAAAGTGTGAAAATCCTTTCAAGGAAGGTGGATTTAACAATCCAATTGTAAATCTCTTTAAAAAGTGCACACTAAATAGTGTTGCTAAAGCTCTTAATAGAGTAGACTTTAACAGGTCTCCACAAATACTCCTAACAGGGTAGATCATCATAAGTGATCAAAATTGTAATCCTTAACCAACCCCTTCCAATCTGTAGATAGTGAAGAATTTGTGGGTGTCATCCCCACCGCAGTTTTTACCCTCTTACAGAGGTTTTCTACGTTATCATATATTGTGTTATGTGTTAATTACTTTCATGAATGTTTCTATGAATGTTAACATGTTTGTTGAGTTTATGAATTGATAAATCTTACACCAAGATAGTATAGAACATATGGTTGGTTATACAATTGATTACACAATGGATAAAGGTTAAAAGATATAAAAGTTTTAGAGGCACTGATTCACCCCTCCCCTCTCAGTACATACTTCTCATTAATTACAACAATTGGTATCAGAGCTAGAAATCTTATTTGGAAAAGCTTAACGACTTAAGAGAAAATATCATACAATGGAGAAGTACATACTTGACAAGATTATTGAGAATTAGAAGCTAGAAATTCAGATCTTCTATGAGCATTACAAAGAAGCTAGAATCAAGATGAGACAATTGTTAGATGAAAGAAAGATTATGGCATATCACTGTAATGAGACAAATTACCAAGAGGAAGAGATACCATATCTATTTGAGTCTTCAGGATCTACTACAAGAAAAACATTAGATACATCAGAAGAAAGCATCACAAGCTTAAATGAAATCAAATCAACATCTGGCTAGAAAAGTGAAATCTCTGCAAATCGGTCAAGAGACACAGATGGTAAGAATGATTGATGTCATGAACAATGCTAGACAAGCTGAGAAAGAGAGAACACTAGCTATTGATGATAGAAGAAAGATCACTGAAAAGCTACAAGAAAAAGAGTCTGAAATATAGAGACTTAGAGAACATCATAATGAGATTACAAATCAGATTATTCTTATGAGTCAAGAGGCAAACATAATAAATGTCAAACTCATTGAAAGAATAGAAGCTATCAGTGAGCTAAGGGAAGAAAATAAAAAGATGAAACAAGAAATCAAAATTCAGCAACAACATAATGAGATAATCAAAAGAGCTGAAGAAAGCAATAAAAGAATGGATGATTTTCTTGATGGGAAACGAAGAGTCAACAACACTGGTCTAAGCTATACCAAAAATGGAGAATCACCCAATCAAACTGATCCAAATAATGTCTATGCATATCCAAGACCAAGAATGCTTACATGCAATCATTGTGGAAAGCAAGGACACACATCAAATGTATGCAAGAGAAAAATGAAAGGTATTCCTAACCCCACATCTTCATTCATAGGATTTTGTTATAAATGTAACAAGAAAGGACATAAAGCATGTGAATGTAAGTTTGAGATGAAACAACCAAAGAAGAAAACCTACATGGATAAATATTTTCCTACTTGCAAAATGCATGGGTACACTACCCTTGAATGCTGGAAGAAGAAAAAACAAGCATGGAAACCTAAAGGTCAAGAAACTACCTATCAACCGGAAAGAGTCGGTAACCAGTATGTATGGGATTACAATAAATGGACCAATTGTACATGTGTAATATTTGGTCACATTGCTAAAAACTGTATGAGATAGTGGACAAGAAATTCTAGAGGGTGGACTAACCCCAGAATGGCATGTTTACATTGTCATAAATTTGGTCATCTTAAGACAGACTGCAGAGATCGAATGACAGAGAGAAACACCTTTGCAATTGGAAACACCATTGAAGACATCAGGAAGATGAGAAACACAATGTGGAGGAAATCTACAAATAATGATGAAGCTGGACTAAGCAATGCAATTGGTGACACCCTATCCAATGGATCTGGTGACTTCACCACCCCCGCATAAGCAGAACAAGTAAGTATGGAAGTGCATTACACCAAGTTATATTTTATATTAGTTCCATAATATATTGATGAAATGCCAAATTAGCATAAGTAAAGATGCATCATGGTATTACTTGTTAAAATCTGTGAAAACTAATTCATCAGGAAATACATACCAAAATACATCAGTATACATTCAAAGCTATATTGTCTACACTTACCGAGAATCATCGGTTAACATGTAAAAGCTAAAGTTGCTAATGTAAACTGAAATCCATTGGTAATCAAGTAAGTTGAAAAGTTTTCTTCGCCATACACCGAAACCCGTCGGTAAAAGGAAAGTTAAAAAGGACTGCCTGAAGCATCTCGTTGTCACTAAAAGAGAAGTTAATATCTTAAACCGATGACTTTGTCTTCACACACCGAGGAGTGGTTGAGCATTAATGACTTGACTTAGGGAAAAAAGTCTATAAAAGGCGATGGAAGGGTTTCATTTCTCACCAGCGATTTGAGTGAAGCGACTAGAGCGAAACCAGAGCTAGAAGCAACAACATTGCAGAGTGACTCCAACCTAATTTACTGCACTCCTAATAGATCACTTACAACTATAGAGTTGAAATGTAAGTACCAGTATAAACCAATAATTTTGTTCATGATTTACAAGAAAGCCCTAATTTTAGAAACAATGATCACGACACCGAGAACTGCTAAACTGAAAAGTATCAAGAAGGATAAGGTCAAACTTATCAAGAATAGTGCATGTGAGGAACCAAATTATAGGATATGCCCTGAGGTTTCATCTCAACCCAACAATGTTGGAGCATTCTCGCAAATAATAGCTAGGTTTTTTCTCGTCAAAGATGTGCGAGCATACGTACACTGCAAGATTATAGAAATTGGCGACCTGGAGGTTGAACAAGATTTCAAGAAACTATGTAAAGATGATGGAAGTATTAAAGATGAGCACAAGCACATAGAAGTGAAAGGTCTCACAAATGCCCTATTATTCTCAAAAGTGTTTAAAACTGAGTAGATTCGGTTAGTACTAAGAAGGATCCACAACCATAAGTTATGGCTGGATGAGCCTAAATAGTTAACCTGAGATGTTATTCATGTGGTCACCGAGTATCCAGTAACCAAAAAAGTAAAGGCATTGAAGCACCCACCCAAGGCTGAAATTGAGAAGAATACAGGGGCTACATGGGATGAAGAGGACTGAGAGTATCCACCATCAATGATGATGAAATGAAATTCGGAGCATGTGTCCTAAGATACAAGTTCTTTCAAGCTAGCAGATTGAACAACATAGAATCTGGAGTTGTGGATACAACATACAAGATTGTGAAGAAAGGAACTCAACTGGATCTATCAGAACTTCTACTCAAGAAACTAGAAGATAACCTAAAGACAATCAGGAATGAAAAATCAAACTCATGTACGTTTGGTTCACTTATTATGTGTATTTTATTTTACTTCCAAGAATCCTTTCCATCAATAGGAGATGTAAAATGGGATACAACTAGACCAGGCACCATACAGATCAATGAGTTTATAAAATCACTAGGAGAAAATTTTGAGATAGTTATGGATGAGTACTTTACTGGATTCAAGGAGATAATGGAGAAAAGAGTAAGGATTCCCAAGCAATTAATTGAGAAATTAAAGAATGATATATGTTTCATGGTAGACACAGACTTTACATATATCAAACCTTTTGTACCAAGGACAACATGGCTACAACCACTTGACTATGAATTCAACATAGATCAAGCATCCAATGCAATTGATGCATTGATAAATGAACCCTTAGATAAAACACAACCCAAGTTCGGCACTTATGAAGAAGCCAAAAATAGAATAAAAATGGCTTGGTTGTAAAGCAGATAGATAGGAAAAAGAATAAAATGGTCAATAATTTGAAGAAAATACTATCGGTAACAGAAGAGGAAGAGACTGAATAGATAGAAGAAACAAAGGGCCAGTCACCCGTCAGTGAAGCTGAGAAGGAGAGTGACTCAGAATCAACAGAGTCAGATACACCATTACCTCCAATAGCTAAGAAGCCAAGGACTACAGTTGCAACAAGGACAAGAAGTCAAAAAACCAAGGATGAAAGTCCTTCACCATTGGAGAAAGGTCAGGTAAGGACCTACAAGAGGAAAACTGAAACATAGAAAAGAGGGCCAACAAAGAGAAGAAGGTTGATCAGAACTAAGGAGGATATAGACGACACCCAACAAGATGAGGGTGTAGAAGCTGAGAAGAGTAAAATTCCAGAGAACATTGATGAAATATGTGAATCTATTTCAGCAAGAGAAGTCCTAACCAACAAAAAGATTAGGAAATGGCTAACACTAGAGCCCGAGCACCAGAATAAGGTAGAAGAAGTAGTGTTGAAGACAATGATAAACTTTAAATATGTTCCAATGCAATTTGATGACAAGATGCCCAAGGAGCTAAACAAAAGAGTATCTGCAAGATGGTCATATGCATTGAAGAACAAAAAAGAGATAAGGGAAAGGGTACTTGTTTCTCTCATGCCTCCTGAATCCAAAATAGAGGAGATAGAAGAAATGTTACAGAAACATGTACAAAATTTCTCACCAAAGTTACAAAAATATAAAGTTCTACAGGATATGATAATAGAACTTGAAAGGGAAAGAAATAAGAAATGGAGTAAGATACTCAACATACCTTTTTAGGAGGCAAGCCCAGACAAAGATTTACCTTAGACCCATGAAAATCAAAGAAATGACACGCAGGCTACTCCAGAGCACATTACTATCAATGATGAAGATGCCACAATATCTAAACTAGACAAGGAAGAAAACAAGAACATGAATGTGGCAGATGAAACATGGCATGATACAACTGTGGACAAAATGGTTATTGACATAACGGATGACCCTGCTGATGAGATTAAGGAAGATGAGGATGTTACTATTGTCGCAAATCAACCAAAGGAACAAGATACATCTATTGACACTGCACAGGTAGACACACCAGGACAAATTCCATTATTGATACATGCTATCAATATAATCTCAGAAAAGGAGAAGTCACCTGACAAAGATTCAAGCATTCTTGAGGATGCAGTTGATGAAGGGAAGAAAGACAACACCGATGACTAGAATGTCATCAAAGACACTCAAAATGTAACCGATTCTAACAAGGTTGCAAAAGGAGATTCAAATAAAATAGATGAAGACAATAATGAAAATTATTCACAAATAAAGGAAGATGAAGTAATTAAGGATACCGATGAAGGAGTTAAACCAAAAGATGGCATTCTTGAGGAAACCAAAAATGTTGTTGTAGATAATGTCAAGGTTGATGTGGAGACGTCCACTCAAAACCAACAAGATGACACCGAGGCACAATAGAAAAAAGAGACAACACCTCCAATCACTTCATCCAGCCCATTAGACAAAGCTGAGAAGCTGGCTATGGTTCTACATTCAAGTGCATCTTAGAAGAAGAAGAAGAAAACCAAGAAGACAAAGTTGGAAGTCACTCTAGATGAGATAATTGAAATACCTAAGTGTGACCCAACTACATTAGACTATGAATCACTAAAATAATATGGTGAGATATGCCAAAGGAAGGCACTATAGGAGAAGCTAAGAAAGGAGCACAGAGACTCCATGGTACTAGAGACAAATAGGGACATATTGAATCAGATTGTACCTGATGTTGATGTTGATCACAATAAACCTATCCTTGACCAACTAGCCACTCTCACCAAGGCCATCACAATGCAGAATGTTAATGAAAAAAAGGAAATTGAGGAGAGAGAAGAGAAGAAATATCAGTACAAACTTATTGAAAAGATCAACCAAGAAGTGGCAGAAAACAAGGTAAAGCTTTCAGAATTAGCAAGTGAATTAGATCCAATAATTGTTGAAGCTATTTCCTTGATACAAAAATTGAGTACACTTGATAAATTCATTAAGGAGCATAGTGATAAAATAGAACAGTTAGATTCTGATCTAGCTACAAGTGCTAAAGGCTTAACCACCGATGACAAAGCAATAAATTTGCATTATGAGAAAATTGTTGAGATCAAAAGGTTAAGACATGAAATATGGGAAGAAAAATCACAATTTAGGGAAGAGGTCACCGAGCTACAGGCTCAACTTCTGCCAAGTCTTACACTACTTCAACAACATATCAGTTTAGCAAGGCAACTGATAGCCACCCCTGAGATGTATGTAGCAGACAACATCTATGATATGTATGCAAGGATCACACTCGAGCACATGGCTCTAGACAACCTAAAGGAAAAATGAGAGAAGATGATGGAGGAAATGAAGTCCTCACACTCTCATATTTTTGATAAGCTATAGGTATACACCTTTTCCCATACTATCAAAAAAGGGGGAAAATAATGATATGTACAGTATAACTTAAAGAGGGAAACTACAGGTACAAAAAGAACAAAAAAGGGAAAATAATGATATGAAATGATATATACAACACAAGGTGAAAAGGAAAAAAGTATCATGTACATACACTTATACTATACTGGCATATGCATAGGGGGATTCATGAAATGACTAAGGCATATATATGGTGTACATACTAAACACTTTTTTAGTATTTTACACATATCAGTTTTTGATACTAATGTTAAAGGGGGAGATTTATGAAATTATTTTTCCATTAGTGTGCAAAGAAAACCATCGGTGACATCTACATCGAAAGATAGGATAAGAGAAAACTAATAGAACAATTCAAATTGTAAACAAAAGACATAATGCGAAGTGAAGACCGAAATTGCTAAGAGGAACCCGACAAAGAACAACGCGACAGTGGAACCCGACAAGCAAAGCACAATGCAAACTGACGAGTAGAAAAGAAAGGAACCTGACGAACATAATTTCTATGCAAACCAAGAATCAGACACCGAAAGCCAGTTACATCCTGGAAAAATTGGATTTGACTTCCACGTTAGATAAAACAATTATATTCTATTTATAGAGTCTTGATTTGTTTTAAAACTATTACTTAAGGGACAACGAACTTTATTGTAAAGGAAAAATGATGATATGATATGATATATACATCACAAGGTGAAAAGGAACAAAGTATCATGTACATACACTTATACTATACCGGCATATGCATATGGGGAGTCATGAAATGACTAAGGAATATATATGGTGTACATACTAAACACTTTGTTAGTATTTTGCACATATCAGTTTTTGATACTAATGTCGAAGGGGGAGATTTATGACATTATTTTTCCATTCGTGTGTAAAGAAAACCATCAGTGTCATCTACATCAAAAGACGGGATAAGAGCAAACCGACAGAACAGTTCAAAGTGTAAACAAAAGACATAATGCAAAGTGAAGATCGAAATTGCTAAGAGGAACCCAACAAGGAACAACCTGATAGTGGAACCTGACAAGCAAAGCACAATGCAAACCAATGAGCAGAAAATAAAGAAACCCAACAAATAGAATTTCTATGCAAATCGAGCATCAGATACCAAAATTCAGTTACATCCCAATAAAAGTGGATCTAACTTCCACGTCAGATAAAACAATTGTATTCTATTTATAGTCTTGATTTTTTTTAAAACCATTACTTAAGGGACAACAAAATTTATTGTAAGTTTTTTTTTAATCAATTTAACTGATTTAAAACATGCAGACTAGGAGATCAAGGTAAAGTTGTAAACCTGTGATCATAGAGTTAAGTTTGTTTTACGTGAAACTACATTAGGTCAATATATCTTATAAATAGATTTTGTAATCATTCATTATCAAGAATGAGAGGATGAATGTAGCCAACGAGCACATCTATGGATTAGACTGAGAGTTTCAAGAAGTAGAACAACAAAAGGTGGATTTGGTTATCAAGAACCAAGAATAAAGGATACCGAGCAATAGAGGTATTATTCAATCACATTAGGTGATACATTTATACATTCTAACAAGTGAAGAAAAGTGTAAAAATCCTTTCAAGGAAGGTGGATTTAATAATCCAATTGTAAATCTCTTAACTGAGTGCAGACTAAACAGTGTTGCTAAAGCTCTTAACAAAGTAGACTTTAACAAGTCTCCATAGATACTCCTAATAGGGTAGATCATCAGAAGTTATCAAATTTGTAAGCCTTAACCGACCCCTTCTAATCTGCAGATAGTGAATAATTTGTGGGTGCCATCCCCACTACAGTTTTTATCTTCTTACAGAGGTTTTCTGCATTATCATATCTTGTGTTATGTGTAAATTACTTTCATGAATGTTTCTATGAATTTTCACATGTTTGTTGAGTTTATAAATTGATAAATCTTACACCAAGATAGTATAGAATAGATGGTTGGTTATACAATTGATTACACAATGGATAAAGGTTAAAAGATATAAAAGTTTTAAAGGTACTGATTCACCCCTCCCCTCTTAGTAAATACTTCCCATTAATTCCAAAAACTTCATGCTTTAGTCTTTCATTTTCTTCTCTTAGCTCACCAATAGCTTCCAGCTTTCCATTCAGTTCTATGTTCATTCAGTTTGCCTCCTGACTTATAAGAATAATCTGATTGGTGATCTCATGATGATATTCAGTAAGTCTTTGTATTTCTGACTCTTTCTCTTGTAGCTTTTCAATGATCTTCCTCCTGTCATCAATAGCTAATGTTCTCTCTTGCTCATCTTATCTAGCATTATTCATAACCTTAATCATTCTTACCATCTATGTCTCTTGACCGATTTGTGGTGATTTGACTTGTCCAGCCAGATGTTGATTGATTTTATTTGGGCTTGTAATGCTTCCTTTAGATGTGTCTGATGTGTTGCTTGATGTAGATCTTGAAGACTCAAATAAATTAGGTATCTCTTCTTCATGATAGTTTGTTTCATTACAACGAGATGCCATAATCTTTCTTTCATCCAGTAGCTATCTCATCTTGACTCTAGCTTCTTTATATTGCTCATAGAAGATCTGTATCTCTAACTTTTGATTCTCAATACTCTTGTCTAGCTTGTACCTTTCCATTGTATGATCTTTTCTCTTAAGTCTTTAAACTTTTCCAAATAAGATATCTAGATCTGATACCAATTGTTGGAAATAATGGAATGGTGTGTACTGAGAGGGGAGAGGTGAATCAGTACCCTTAAAATTTTTATCACTTAACCTTAATCATTTTAGTAATCAATGGTATTACCAACCATATATGATATTCTATCTTTGTGTAATTTATATCAAATTATAAACTCAATTAGAATGTAAAACATTCACAGAAACATTCATGAAATGTATTGACACATGACACAAGATTTGGTAACTCAGAAAACCCCTATTAGAAGGTAAAAACTACGGTGGAGATGAAACCCACAAAGCTTCACTATCTGTAGAATGGAAGGGGTTGGTTAAGGCTTACAATTTTGATCACTTCTGATGATCTACCCTGTTAGGAGTATTATATAGAGACTCATTAAGGTCTACTCTATTTAGAGCTTTAGCAACACTGTTTAGTGTGCACTCGGTTAAGAGATTTACAAAAGATTGTTAAATCCACCTTTCTCAAGGATTTCTTCTATTTGCTACACTTGTTAGAAAGTAGTCAAAAATATTCATTGACCTGATTATATGCAATCTAGAATTTCCAATTATAGATCCAACAAAGATTACATGTATATTTATCACATATTATGATTGATCAATACCTTTGTTCTGCTCAGTATCCTTGAATCTGGTTCTTGATAACATGTTTCATCTTTTGTTGTTCTTCTGCATAAAACTCTTAGTCTGATCCATAGATGTGCTTCTTGGCTACAATCATCATCACACACATGTGTTCTGATAGATTACATATCTATTTATACAATGAGTTTGACCTAAATGAGTTTCACATATTACAATGATAACTCTATGATCGAAGGTTTACAACTTGGCCTTGATCTCCTAGTTTGCATGTTTTCAATCAGTTAGACTGATTAAAACAATTAAAGTTATATTATTTGTCCCTCAAGAAATGGGTTTAAAGATAATTAAAAGGCTAAATATAAAACACAAGTGTTTTATCTGACATGGAAGTCAGATCCACATTTCTTAGAATTCTAACTGTCTCTCAGTAGACTGGTGCTCAGGTTTCTCTATAGTCTATCGGGTTCCTCTGGTATCTGTTTTGTCAGGTTACACTGTAATCTTCTTGTCGGGATCCTCTGTTGGGTTTGCTCTGTCAGGTTCCACTTTGTAACAATTTTGGGTTGCACTGGTAAACTGTGTCGTCGGGTTCCCTTGTGAACTTGTCTGTCGGGTTGCACTAAACCTGTCTTTCGGTGTTGGTGTTACCGACGGTTTCAAAACTATTTTTTCTTTCATACTAATGTAAAAAATATTTCTTCAAAGGCACATGCTTTCTTATCTTTCTCATGTAGGCAATGATAACTTGTTTAGGCAAGTTAAAGCATAAAAAACATATTTTCTTGACTTTATCATTGCCTACACTATAACGTCACCATTGAGTTTAGAGCATCACTAGTTATCCTCCCCTTAGGATTTGTTTCCCTTGAACTATATATTGGAAAAACTTGAATTCTTGTTTAACAAAAAGTACTAGTATATATATGGAATGATTATTATTTAAAGGGTACTAGCTCAATGGAAGAACACATGTTTTACAAGTAGGAGGATGGTTGTTTGATTCCATCATTCTCTAATATCATTAAATATATGACTAAATTAATTGAAATAAAACATATTAAATTAATAAATGGAAGAAAAACAAGAAGCATTTTTAGAAGCAAAAAAGGGAGCAACAATAGAATCCAAACTAGAAACAAACCAAAAGCAAAACTTGGTGTTATCTAGCAAGCAATTCAGGTAGCAAACAAAGAAGTAATAATGCAAGCAATTTTAGAAGCAACAAAAAATGCAATAATATCTAAGTAATATCAGAAGCAATAAAAGATACAAAAATGGAAGGAACGATAGATGCAATAAACAACATTATATCAGTAGCAAAATTGGAATTAAAAATGGAAGCAAAATTAGAAGCAAATGTAGAAGCAAATCTAGAAGCAAAATCAGAAGAAAAATTGGAATTAAAAATGGAAGTAAATATGGAAGCAAATTGGAAGTAAACTTGGAAGCAACAAAAGAAGCAAAATTAGAAGCCAAACTAGAAGCAACAAAGGACCCCATAATGGAAGAAAAACTTGGCGTCGATTTGGAAGCAAAAAAAGAAGCTATTTTGGATACCATACCAGAAGCAAAACAAGAAGTAAACTTTTTTGGCGCAACATCCGACACAAAACAGGAAGAATAATCTGGTGCAAAACGTGGCACAAAACTCAGCGCCAAAGGTTGGAAGCACTTTTACACCAAATTTTTCTCCATCCCAAAGGATCATTTTTATAAAAAAAATACTAAAATTTGGTGTTATTTTAGGCGCTAATGACAGGGTTTTGTTGTAGTGACACTTTTACCCTATAATGGAAAATTTAATGACTTTGAGACAATCATGACCACAAATTGGATTCAAACCTTAAAATTTGGTCTCAAAAGACCTTATTACATGAAGACTGGTAATTCATGACCTTATTACATCTAGAAATAGCATCTCATGGTGGCCAAATGGGAGGATATGACCAACTAGGTTATCCTGCACCACAAGACCATCTCCATATCATCTCTCTCATCCTAATTACCCCTTATCTCTCACTCTCTCCCATCCCTCATCTCACCATCACATCCTTCCCCCCTCTCTCTACTTCATCTATCTCCCCCTTCTCTCTCTACCTCATCTCTCCCCATCCACCTTCTCCCTTTCTCCCATCTCCC
>MU227139.1:357174-396165 GCA_018584345.1 Thuja plicata
ATAATCTCTCTCTCTCTCTCTCTCTCTCTCTCTCTCTCAAAACCTTCTAGCTCTCTACCTCATCCCCCTCTCCCCTCTCTCCCTTCTATCTCCTCTCTTCCCTTGTTTGTTTTTAGGACTTATTTTAGGGACAAATAACCCACACGGGTTTTATAAGATTAAAACCCATACGAGTTTCTAACACTATGAAAAAAAATTATATATTAAAAATGTGATTAGGTTTTGGTTATATTAAAAACCCAATCCATCTTTGGTTATAATAAAAAACCCAATCAATTTATTTGAATCTAGGCTTGGTAACCGAACTATAACCCAATGGGGTTATTGTTATCACAAAATTTTGTACCCTTTCCTAGATGGTGGTTAGCGACCTAGGCGACCTCGTGAAACATGGAAACTATCTCTGAATGTGGGACTTGCTTGATGAGATTGAATATGTGGAGAATTCCAACTTCCTTTACAATTAGGGTGCACCTATAAACTACTATTTATTTGAGGAAAAGGGGAAGAACGGTTGTTGAAAAGGAAAAGGTGATGCACCTAATTGATCTTTGGTTACTATCTCTTCATGTTAGTACACATAGCATTAACAAAACCTCCCTACAAATACCTTGACTCTATCCTACCCGTTGGTCATATTTTGTCCATTTTCCATGTATTTTGATTTGGGCCTGGTTAGGGTTGCAAAAGGTTTTCTCCCCTACTAGATTTCTCAGTTTTAATAATATTTTATGCCTAGTTCACAAACCCTAAGTCTTTACACAAAATTCAGGCCTAAAACCCTAAACCCTACTATGTCTTTCTCTGTCCTTAAACCATATTTTGAAATTTCTAGTTGTTGGTGAAAAAGACCCTAAACTCTTCATGGACTTGTTATAATTTGTAGTTACCTTTTTCGGTCACTTAAAATCCTTTTAGCCCATGTGTCTTATTTGTTATGTCGAAAGTGGTCGTCCCTTTTAATTTTTCCTAAGTCTTAGTGGGAGATGATTTAATTTTATTATTTCCCTAAGTCCTAAGTTTGTTTCTCGACATACTTTACCTTTTACATCTGTCATGCTAGTTGTTTTTCATCTGGTGACATGCATATTCCCTTCATCGCAAAGATACAGATCTTTATTCTTCAAGGCATTGCGCCTGGTCACCATGTGGAAAGTGGTCGTAGCTTGAGATAAGCTAAAGGACAATCAGATCAAAGGAAGATCTATGGTGGGTGTATTGAATCATTCATAAGTTGTGAGAGATCTTACCTTCAAGGAAATGCACCATGGTGACACATGGTGGTTGGTGGGCCAATTTATGAGCCTTTAAGTGGAGTTTAACAAGCAGTTAAGTTTCTTTTCATCCAATGGTCAACACTTTGCCTCAATGATAAGATGAACAAAAGATATTCTTTAAGGGATCATGCATGTTCACCACGTGTAAAGTTTTTAAGGCTATGGATAGGCTAAAGAATGGTCAAGTTTGAAATGATCTAATGGCCATTCTAATTCCTCAAGCCAAAGATGTAGTCATATTAAACTTTGAGGCATTGCGCCTTTGTGCCATGTGTACAAGGTGGGTCCAGATCAACATTAGAGTAAGTTAAAGGGAATTCAAGTCAGATTTCATCTAAAGGATGGCGCAAAGCCTTAATGCAGAGATGATTGACATATAGTGTTCAAGGCATTGCGCCTATGTGATACGTGTCCAACCAGTCAGCAAAGGTCAAAAGACAACAAGGATTTATCAGAGCCATTAGTAAAGCACCATGTGGAGGTTAATGGGACTAGTACTACCAAGTTATAACTAAATTAAAGATCATTTTGCTTTAAGTTGATCGGATGGCTGGTGCAAATCCTTAAAGTGAAGTTGCACGAAATCTAGTCTTCAAGGCATCGCGCCTACATGCCGCCTGTCCAAACAGATCTTTGAAGCACGGGTAACTTAATTTTCATCAACAGGTGTGTTTTAAAGTGATAAAGGATTTAAACCTAGATCGTTGATGGATAATTCCACACCAGGCATAGTTGTTGCAACCATTTTTCAAAAATTTAAAGCCTTTTCTGAGGGTTTTTCAAGCGGTGATTTGTGTCATCTTGCTGCAAAGTTTGATGGATCAATCTGATCTCTTGGGCCATGTATGAATAGTTATTGGATGTAGTATGGAGGAAAGATTAGCATTTTTGAATGCATTTAAGAAGTTATCTCTTTAGGGTTTCTAGTTAGCTTGTAAATCAGTATTTAATCCTTTGGCTTATCCTGTTCTATTCTTTGCCATAAATGAGGAGTGGTTTCAGAGTTTTATAATACAGATCAGATTAGATTTTCAAGGACCCGAGATTTCCCAAAAAATGTAGTTGGCTTTTTGCTAATCTGAAGGGCCAAAGTATTCTGGGGTAATTAATGAAGGATCAAACATTCCATTCATTCTTTCTTTTGTAGGGCATTGTTCTTCAGTTTCCCAAGATATTTGGTGGCTTGATCATATTTCTCCAACATAATGAATCAAAGGAATGTTTTAACTAAAAGATGACATAGGTGCTTAGTTGTTGAAGTAAATTAATAATTCTCTGTCATGAAATAATTTAATATTTTTATCCCTAACCCTAGTGGATCTGAAGCTTGTTGCAGTCCTTGTTTCTATAAAAGGACTTCCAGGATCATTTTGTAAGGACGGGAATTTTATTCCACAAAATCTTGTAAAGCTCTTCATTTTTTGATTAAGATTATCTAGTGGTATTTTGGCCCTGATTTCATATGTAATTGAAATTTTCATATCAATATATGTCTATACTTCTTGTTATTTGTGTAACTTGATTGGATAGTTGTCTTTGTTCCAGCCTTTATACTCATTTGGATTCGTTGCTAAGGACATTTCAGTCCATCACTTTGTAAGGCAGAGTGTCAAACTATATTAAGTTTTCTTTCAAGGAGAGAATTAAATCCTTAAGGTGGTTTCGGTGAGTAGAGGATTGTAGCAGATTATATAAGTATTTTTCTTGTAAGAAGTATGAATGAATTATGTAAGGCATAGTCTGATTTAGTGATCATTTATAGGATTTACATTTGATATATATTTGTTATTGAAGGTCTTTACATATTCAATGACTCCATGCCCATTGGATAAGGCACTGATATGATATGTTAGATTATGTGGTTCCTATCAAATCTTGATACAAATTGTTACCATTTTTTATTTTATGTTACATCTATTATGTCTGCATGTTGTAGAACTACTAAATATTTAGGGTGGAAGTGAGGTACACTCGCTTGAGCTTGTAGAGCTCAAAGTGAAGGGGGATTTAATCCTTGTTAATTGGACTTATTTCTTGACATAATCAAAATTTGGGTTTCATAGAGTCAAGCATTGCTACTATATAGGATTCTACAAGAAAAAGATCCAACAAATTGGTGACTCTGCTGGGGAAATTTGAATCAAAATATTATTTTTGGTTAGTGTTTTATTTTCCCAACTAGTTTAGGGTGGTGAAAATAAAATATCTTTGCATCAGTGCTGAGTAATATATAATCCTATACATATTTTCTCAATGTGAATAACAGATATACCAGAGCTTGGATGAAAAAACATCCAGAGGAAAATATTGAAGATGGGCTTCCAACTACCTATACGGGAGGTCAGTCGAGAAAAGGAAAGAATGATAAAGCGCTTCCTCAAACTAAGAAACAAGAGGAGATCATTAGGGGAGAGGATCCAATCCAACATAGTCATGAATAAAATATATCAGAGTATGAAGAGGCTCTAGACTCAAGATTGGGTGCATATGAAGATTATTATTCTCCTATTGAGAGAGAGGAGGGATCTGATACCACCCTTCCAGATTCAAAAAGTCTTGATGAAGAAGCTGTTGAATTGGAGAGAAAAATCCAAGAGCAATTTATCATTACACAACAGAGAAACAAAGAAAAAGAAGAACAAATACGACAAAAACAAATGAAGGTTGATCACTTAAAAAGGCAATTATTAAGACAAATGGCAATGAATGATATTGAAGAACCTGAGAGGGTTGAAGAGAAAATTGTTATCCGCCAAATCTCCATTACTCAAGACCCTAAGAATAAGGGAAAGAAGAAGGCATCTAGTATCCATAGTGAAGAACCAAAACAAAAGGAGGTTTCTCTAGGTGGGATGTCACACGCAGATCTTTAATTAGAAGAATCTAGGAGGGTAAAGGATGAATTTTCCAAGCAATTGGAAAAGGCTAAGTTGGAAGCAACAACTGATAAGATTAAAAGGAAGCTATCCTTCTTAAGTGTCACTACAAGTAATATTGCAACAACAAGTTCTACACAAGTAGCTGGTCCTGGTCAAAAAAATCACACTCTTGGTTCATTCCAAGGTGTACAAATTTCGGGTGGTCACCATGTTGTTGTTGTATCAAACAACACAAAGAATCAGGAAGCTATAGTAGGAGTAAGTGGAGCTCATGCTACTATGAATTTTCAAAGAAGACCCATCCATTTGGATAGGTACCATCCACCGTTCTTTGATGGCATTCTTGGTTATCCAAATGTCATCCCAAATGAGGTAAGAGATAAAGTCCCTAGGTTTAGTGGAAACAATACTTGTTAGGTATACCTAGTTAAAGGATTTTGACAAACTCTAAACTCATAGATGTGCCCTATTAAAGGATTTACAAATATAAGATCGGTTAAGATCTACCTAGTATTGGGATTTAAAGCTCTCAATACAATAGTATCAAATAACTTAACAATGTCTGTAAAAATGCATTAAATGTAAATGTTGTTTAGACTCTATGTTCTCTGATTAGTGTTACCTCAATCTCAAAGTGTAACACTGTTCTATTCTACTCTGTTGTAGCTGAATTTCTGCTTAGTTCTCCCTTCTCTGCTCTTTGTTCTTCAATAACTCCTTTAACTTTGTCAGAAAAAATAATAACAACTCTCTGTCCTTTTTCTCCTTCTTCTGTATATTGTATATTTCTCACATATAAATTTATCCAAGATATAGATGAGTTTTTTCGCTTAATCTTATGTGTTAGGTACGTTGTAAATTTCTTTTGACCGTTAGATCTACTTTCCAGCTCAGTGACCATGTCACTTTTACCTCGTTACTTGTTATTTTTCTTGGAAATGACAAAATTTATTTTTTCCATTTGATCTATGCCTTAGATATTCACTTTGATTTATTTACATCATTGATCATGTAACAAACTATTATAAATACTTGTATACTCATAATTAATGCTCTGACAATCATTAAATGTGATCTGATCACATTTTGATTAGTTGTCTAACTCGGTAGATTAACTCCACCATAGTCGGTTAAATGAGCTTTATCACTTGGTGTATTGTCAACTCGATGTACTGTGTAGTGCATTACTCAGTAACTGTAGGTGTTCAGTACTTTGTTAACTCTATTTACTTTATCGGCTAGCTCGGTGTGCACTACCGACTTGTCTTATACTTGACTATCTCCTTTTACTGATTGATTCTCCTTAACTCCATGACTTTGACTAAACTAATGACAAAAAAATATCTTGTAGAGATAACAATCTCCCCCTTTGGCATTAGTTAGGTATTTTTGAAAAAAACTCCAAAGTCATCAAAATTTGTAACTCCCCCTTAGATGTTACTCTCTATACATTTTTTTTTTTTTCATTTTCCACATATATACTTTTTTCATTTTTCCATGTATATCTATCTCCCTTTTTTTTGTTTTCTAAATAAGATATCTATCCCCGTTTTTTGACAAAAAGTACCGAAAGTAAAACTTATCAAACAAAAAGATGTTTATACCTCTGTTGTATGATTGAAAGTATAGTCTCTCATGTATCTTGGAGATTCTGAAGTATAACAATGTACTCGGTGATATCTGCAAATAAGCCAACTATAATGTCTAGTGTGTTGACATTTGGAAAACTTGCTAGTTCTTTGGCTTTCTTCAAGTTTATCTGCATCAATTGGATATGAGGAATTAATAATGCTTGCAGCTTAAGAAATTCCAATATGAGCTTCCTCTTCTTGTCTCAATGAAAGTTGAACTCCCATCAGTTCTTGTATCTTAGATTAGTAATTCTGGAATGCTCCAGGCTCGGTAGTGAGTTTTTTAAGATGCTCAGTCAACTCTTTTTCAATATCTTCTTCCTTCTTCTTGATTTCAACAGTAAAATTTGAAAGAATATAGAACTTTTTAAATAATGAAATGATGGATGTCAGTTGTGTTTCAACTTCACAACATAACTTGGAAAGAGTTACCTTCTCTATGTCAATTGCTTTCAGTAAATCTTCCATCAATTTCTTCTCCATTATCTCCTTGTGAATTTTCAACTTATACTCAGTCATATCCTTGTTTGGTCCTTTGATTTTTTGGGCTAAATCACCAACCTGGTCTATTAGGGGTTTAGATTCATCAATTTTAGCTTCAGGAACAATGTCCTAGAATATTTCCTTCACATGCTCTAGTATATTTACCTTCTTCTTCTTTGCAATTAACTTTTCTTGATCAGCCTTTTGAGCTACTATCTCATCATATATAACTAATTCTTTAGGCTTCATCATATTAGGGTCTCCCTTCATCATGATGATTGGCTTGCTCAGATCAATGATTTTCTTCCTCTTTTTTCTCTTCTTCTTCTCAATCAATCTGCTCTCACCAATAGAGAATTTGGAACATGATGTCTTAGTTGCATTAGGTGACTCATTATATGTACCGACTATGCTTTCTTTTGATTTTAATTCTTCTTTCTCTTCAATCCTTTCGTTAAGATTTGATTCCTACTGCATTTCACTTTTAGTGTCTATTGCCTTCTGTACGGTCTGATCCGTTGTTGTGTTAGTAGCTCTAGAGTAACTTTCTTCTGACCATCAGTGTCGGTTGGGGATTCCAACTTGGTGTTATCTACTTTTTCTATCTCAATGGCCTTAGGTTTTCCATCCTTATCCTTATCTATATCAATAGGTGTCTCAATTTCTATGTCTAGTGTATCTTGTACAAACTGAGTATTATTGGTATCATCAATTATGTAGCTTTGTACTTGTGTCATAAACGGATATTTGCTCAGAAAAGGTGCATTATCAATATCCATACACTTGGTATCATTCACTTGTGTGTCCATGACATCTTCATCTTTTGATAACTTTTTTGCAAGATCTTCTTCTTCAAGTATCTTCAATAATCATTTCTGATTTATCAGTAGTTAGATCAATAAGATCCATTTTCTTTGTGCTTTCCTTTATTTGATTATCAATGGTTGCTTCATGTTCCTTCTCTACTTCATGATACTCGGTATCCTCTATGTGAAATATATCTTTCCATTTTGTAGTTGTTTCCTTCTCCACTGATTGTATGTCCCCATTCATTATTCTTAGGGCTCTTCCCTTGACTAGAAATTTATTTGAATGCTTCATAATTTTAGATGGTGCAAGGTCAAGAATAGTATGTATAAGATATCTCTCTCTAATTTCCTTTTCTACATTTATTGCATACTTCCATCCATCTTACATTTATTTTGTTGTATAGTTCCTCACGTAACTTGTCAACAAGTTCAATAGGTGTCAATCTGTATCTCAATAAAGTTATCACAATATATTCTTCAATCTTATTTTTATCTTCTTCATTCCACTTCTCATATTTTTCTTTTCTGAAACCTCCAAATACTTCAAATTTATTTAATCCTTCCATAAAATCATCAAGAATTGTGGAACTCATGAAAGGTCTACAACTGGTATTGACTTGTTAGCCTCATCAGACTCTATTTCACTTTCATTACCAAGTAATAGTCTTCTTCTTTTTCTTTCATGTTGTTTCCTTCCTCTAGATCTCATATAAGTCTTTCCTCTCAGTTGTACTACCTCTGCAACTTTATTTTCTTTCAGTTGTACTGAAGATCTGGTGTCTCTTCCAATACATCTCTTACTCAGTGATGATAGTTGTAGATTTTGCTTCTCAACCACTACAATGGCTTGTTCATTCTCAGTGTCCTTATCCAAAGTATCATCAACTCCAAGAGTCTTTGGTAAAACATCAATCATTTTTCTTTCTTTCTTGATTGACCTAGGTACTAATATAACTTGCTTGATTTTAGCTTTGACTTCCTCATAGGTGCCATACCTCTTCTCATTAGGATTGATTGGTTTAGATAATAAAGCTTCTATCTGTTTTGAACCAATATCAATATCCATCTCATATCTCATTGGTTGAATCCATTCAACTCTCGGTTCAATAGCCTTGATTATACAAACATCAGTATCTACCTCAAAACATATGTTATCCTAGTACTTAGCAATTAGTTAAGGTGGAACTTTGTATCTCTTATGCATTCTAGCTTGGAATTTCAAAAAGTAATCATACATAATTTTATCAAAGTTATCTCCTAGACTCTGTATATACACATGTATTTTATATATAACTGGCCTATCAATTTTCCATACTACATCTCCAATGGAGGGAAATGAATTCTGGTAGTAAAAGAAAATGCATACCAACAATGAACCAAATTTAAAAGTGTTGGTCTTTTCCTTTTTGGTTGTATTCATGTTGTCATCTATCTGCTTCAAAAAAACTTCACAAAGATCTATCTGAAGTCCTTTCTCCACTATCTTATATGTTAGGTCTACTGCACCACATGGTACACTGTCCACTCGGGATGATTGAAACACTCAGTAAGATATGATGTTGCAAGCATACCTTAACTTGGGAACCTCAATAGTAAATATTCTCATTCCTGTACCATTCCATCATGCCTTGGTTAGCTCAGTGAGCTTTCCCTTATCAATTTTCTTAATTGCCTTGGGTCTGTCTCCAATAGGAAATCCAGTAATAATGTGCAAAACATCCGTAGTTATCTTAATCGGTTCATCCAACCACATAAAATGGTCATGTACTCGGTTGAGTACCATCCTCACCCATTCGGGATTGAATACCCTCAGTAAATGTATTGCATGAATCAATCCTTTCATTTCCATATGTGTGTAGTCATCCTTAACTCTTATATTCATGCACAACTTACTGATGAATCATCAATCTCATCTTCACACAAATCTTTGATTTTGCAATGAATAAACGTGTGAACATCTTCAATCAAAATAACTCACAGCAGGATTGAAGATAATGCTCCCATCATGTAAATTTCTATGGCTATAGCTGGGGGAAACTTTTATTTAGCGATCATTGGTTTAACATTCTTCACTAGTATTGGTCTTTGCATCCTTGGTGCCATGATAATCTTCAAATGTATCATTTTAATAAACTAGGGCACACTTTATAAAATATGGCTTCGCAAACACAACTCAGTGAACCAATTATCATAGAAATGTCTTACAATGCTTTTGTATAGATTTAGAAATACCTCGAAATCACTTGATTTCTCAATGGAGTGATCGCTCTACAGTATGCTCAAATGCTCTCCGAAAACATTAGGTTGAAAATGAATAACAAACTGATCTATTTATAGCTTTTCCTTGATTAGAGTTTCCAATGGATTTAATTATATGCATTAAATGTGCTTGCCAAGTCCCTTTTATCTTTATACCAATAACGTAGTCACTTTGCTTAACCAACTAAACAAAATAACCATACATTACAACTTTCAATAAAAGTTTCACAACTTGTCCAGATGCATCTTAATATGTTGATATGGATCTTAACTCTAATGCTTAGGAACTGATGTAAGATTTATAGTAAGCATGCAATTCCTACACACCTCTCACCATTTAGGTGGAGCTCGGTGTACCAGACTCGATAGAGATGGTGTTTTTTATGGTTCCAAGTGATGTTCCATCTTCCTGAGTCTTTCTCCTCCATGTTTTGTTCATTTTTTCTCTGATTTCTTCAACAGTAGATGGTGCAATCTTTATAGATTCATCTTCTGTCAGTGCATATCCTTGATATCTACAGTTTCTCACTAGGTGTCCTACCCTATTCCAATGGAAACATGCCATGCCAGGGCTCCTCTATGATCTTTTGTTATACATTTTGTGCATCAATATGCAATTTGCAGCAATGTGTCCATATCTTCCACAAGATAAACATGAAATCCTTGTATTATAATCCCATGGTATAGATGTGCCTTCTCGGTTAGTATTTTCATTGTCTCGTTTAGGTATACACTTATCATTTATTTTCTTTGATCTATACTCTTTAGTCTTGTGACCATACGTGTTGCAATTCTTGCAGTAACCATCAAACATAGGTTTCCTTGTGTTGTTAGTAAAGTTGGTTCTACACTCAAAAACTTGATCTCCATACTTATTACATCTAAAATAATAATCATTAAATTTAAGTGTACTTGGTACTTTACCTTTTCTTCTCCTACAAACATTAGTAGTGTGTCCAGGCTTCCCACAATAATTACAACTTGGCTTCCTAGGTTTCAGTGGGGGTACAATACCTTGATCTTTCTGTGCATTAGATGATTCTCCTTTCTTGGTAGTGTTGTTATCATTGAATCCAATTCCTGATCTATCATTTCGTTGCTTCTGATTCTTGACCTGTTTGTCCAGTGACTTTAGTACTTCTTCATTTCTCCTCAGTATTTCATTTGCATCCTTCCCATCTTTCAATATTTTGTCCATTCTTTCAATTTCAACTTTCGATGCTTGGTTCTCAAATTCCTTTTGGGTACAATCCTGATTTGCATTTAGAAGTTGATTACTCATGTTGTAGTAAACTTGGGTCATCCTTAAGATTTGATTGTCTTTCTCAGTCAACCCAATTTCAACTTGTCTTTTGTCATCTTCTGCAATTCTCTTTTCATCCTCAACTATTCTTTTACCTTAAATCAGCTCAATCATTCTTAAGCTATTAGCATCAAGATCTTTCTTCATCAAATCCAACATCTCGGTAAGTGAATCATTCTTTACAAGTAGTTCTCTTATAGTAGTCTCAGACTCATCAGTCATGTTTCCTTCAGATGTTGTCTCAAGTGTATCAACTTTTTCTTATGTAACCTTCAGTTCATCATATAATTCCTTCTTATCCTCAAACATTTATCAAGTTTCTTTCTCAGATCCATGTTTAACTCTCGCACACTCTCCAACTTAGATTCAAGACCATCAATCCTTTTAAATTCCCTACAACCTTCCATGACTAAGATCTTTAACTCTCAGGTGGTCAAACCTTTAACGCAAGAGTACAAGATCTAATACCAATTGTTGGAATAACTATGGAAATTTGGGACTGAGAGGGAAGGGGTGAATCAGTACCACTAAAAACTTTATAACCAAATTCACTAATTAAACCATATATTGTTGCTTGTTGATTACCGAGTTCATAACTTTGAAATAAAAGTAATGTAATGCTTATGAAACATAACATCAAAACATTAAACAATTAGAACTCATAACACCATGATTTTGGTAACGCATAAATCCTCAGTTAGAGGATAAAACTTTAGTGGGGATGACACCCAAAAACTTCACTAATTGCAGTATAAAGGGTGCTCGGTAAAGCTACAAATTTTAGCTATGGTTGATAGCTTACCTGATTAAGAGTATATATAAGACTTGTTAGGTCTGCCTAATTAAAATGTTTTTACAAACTCTACACTTAGAGATGTACCTTGTTAAAGGATTTACAAATATAAGATTGGTTAAGATCTACTCAGTATTGGGATTTAAAGCTCTCAATACAATAGTATCAAATAACTTAACAATATCTGTAAAAATGCATCAAATGTAAGTGTTGTTCAGACTCTATGTGCTCTGATTTTTGCTACCTCAATATCAAATTGTAACATTGTTCTATTCTTCTCTGCTGTAGCTTTATTTCTTCTTGGTGCTCTTTTCTCTTCTCTTCATTCTTCAATAAATCCTTTAACTTTCTCAGCAAAAATAATAACAACTCTCTGTCGTCTTTCTCCTTCTTTTGTATATTGTATATTTCTCACATATAAATCCATCCAAGATATAGATGACTTTTGCCTCTTAATCTTATGTGTTAGGTACACTGTGAATTTATTTTGACCATTAGATCTTCTTTTCAGCTCGGTGACCATGCCACTTTTACCTCGGTACTTGTTGTTTTTCTTGGAAATGACAAACTTTCTTTTTTCTTTTTGATCTATGCCTTAAATCTTCACTCTTATTTATTTACATAGTTGATCATGTAAAAAACTGCTATAAATACTTGTATACTCATAATTAATGCTCTGACAATCATTAAATGTGATCTGATCACATTTTTATTAGTTGTCTAACTCAGTTGAGTAAATCTATAATACTCAGTTAAATGATCTTCATCACTCGGTGTATTTTCAACTCAGTGTACTACATGCGCTCGGTGTAGTGTGTCACTCGGTAACTGTAGGTGTTTGGTAGTCTATTAACTTTGTTTACTCTACCGGCTTTCTCGGTGTGCATTACTGACTTGTCTTATACTTGAAAATCTCCTTTTACCGATTGATTCTCCTTGACTCCATAACTTTGACTAAACTAATGACAACAAAATATCTTATAGAGATAACAATATGCATCTCAAAAAAGTAGACATTACATGCTGGCACATGATACACATCTTGTCACAAAAATTGATCCTTTGCAATATTTACTAAATAAAGCTACTCTTACTGGTTGACTCACTAAATGGATGATGATTCTCTCTGAATTTGATATTGAGTACATTGATCGTAAGGCCATAAAAGGACAAGAAATTGCTAATCAATTAGCTAAATTACCTCTATAAGATTATGCTCCTATACAGATTGATTTTCCTGATTTATCCATTATGTATATGACTGAGAAAACATGGAAGATGTTTTTTGATGGATCTCACACACATAATGATACTGGAGCCGGTGTTTTGTATGTCACACCTCATGGATACACTATCCCAAAGTCATATAAGTTGTTATTTCCTTGCAGGCACAACATAGCAGAATATGAGGCATTGAAAAATAGGATTAAAGTTGTTATTGAATGGAGGATCATTGAGCTACATATTTTTGGAGATTCTCAGCTCATTATAAATCAGACTAATGATGACTATCAAACTAAAGATGAGAAATTGATTCTTTACAAGAAGATGATTGATGATATCAAGAATTATTTCACTTTCATCACATTTCAGCAAATCCCTAGAGCTGAAAATAGGGCATCTAATGCCATGGCCACTTTCGCTTCTATCTCACAATTGGAAGAGCACGAGTCCAAGTTTCAATTCCTGGTGGAAGAACTACACTACCCTACCTATGATTCCCTTAAAAATCATGTCATATGTACTGTGATTGGTCATGATTCCTCTCGATATGCTAAAATTTACTCTTACCTGCATGACCAAGTCATTCCTGATAACCTAACTCATAACGAGAAATGACAACTCATTCACAACACTTCCCTCTATACCCTCATCTCTGGTGACTTGTTTAGGAAGGTGTCTAGATGGAACACTTCTTAGGTGTCTAGAGAAAGATGAGTCTGAACGTGCATTAACTGAATTCCATGATGGTGTATGTGGGTCCCACTCTAATGGTCTTGTGCTAGCTCAAAATCTATTAAGGGCTAGTTATTATTGGCGATATCGTGTGCTACACTAAGTCTTGTAAGAAGTGTCAGATGCACGGGAATTTGATCCATGTTCTAGGAAGGGAAATTATTCCATATGTTACACATTGGCCTTTTCAATAGTGGGATTTTAATTTGGTGGGTCAAATACATCCTAGCTCATCTAGTGAGCACAAGTTTATCATTACTGTAACAGAATATTTTACAAAGTGGGTTGAGGTTGTTCCTCTTTTGGCTACTTTTGGCAAACAAGTGTCTTTGTTCATCCTCAATCATATCATCTGTCGCTACGACATACCTTCCTCCATAGTTACTAATAATGGAGGACAATTCAAAAATAAGGATATCAAGTCATTATGTAAACAATTCAAGATTAAAAAACATTGGTCGTCAATCTACTACCCTCAAGGTGATGGCCAGGCTGAAGCTTCTAATAAGACATTGCTGAAAATTTCACACAAAATAGTTAACAAATCAGGAAGAGACTTGCACTTATAAATTAATCCTTCACTACGGGCCTACAAAACTAGCATTCACACACCTACTAGAGCTACCCCATTTGCGCTTAATTATATCCTACCTACAAAAATAGCATTCACACACCTACTAGAGCTACCCTATTTGCGCTTGTTTATGGATATGAAGTTGTTAGAATTAATGGGAAGTAGTAGTGAGAGGGGAGGGGTGAATCAGTACCTCTAAAACTTTTAACGCCTTTCTTTATTCATCATTAGTATTCATTACTACATTACCGACCATTGTTGTTGTTCTTTCTTATGCATGTATTGTTCATTCATAATCCTTAATAGTTTGCAACATTCATAGAAACATTCATGAAAGTAATAAACACATAGCACAAGATATGGTATCGCAAAAAACTCCTGTTAGGAAGTAAAAACTACGGTGGGGATGGCACCCACAAACTTCACTATCTGCAGAATGGAAAGGAGTCGGTTAAGGCTTACAATTTTATCACTTCTGATGATCTACCCTGTTAAGAGTATTAAGGTGGAGACCTGTTAAGATATACTCTATTAAGAGATTTAGGAGCACTGATTTAAGTGTGCACTCAGTTATGAGATTTACAATAGGACGGTTAAGCCCACCTTTCTTGAAAGGATTTCATTAGTGTACTACACTTGTTAGAATGAGTACAAATGTTGACTTGACTATATGCAATCTAAAATTTTTGATTACAGATCTATTAAAGCTCTCAGAATAACAATATCACCTTAAGTGATTGATGAATACATTTTCTCTTCTCGTCGGTAGCCTGTGTTCTTGTTCTTTAAACTGATTGATTGTATTTGTGTCCTTCTGCATGAATTCTCTTGTCTGGTCACTAGATGCTCTCTATGGCTACTATCTTTATTGAAAAATTACTATTCTTAATGGATTGAGCATCTATTTATATAATTCTTTGACCTATTCTAGAATCACGCATTACAATGTTAACTCTTAGATCCAAGGTTTAGAACTTGACCTTGATCTTTAGTTTGCATGTTTTAAATCAGTAAAAATAATAAAAACAATATTAAATATATTGCTTCCACCACACATAATGGATTTAAAAGTAAATCAAGAAGCGATAAATACAACTTTAGTGATTTATCTAACGTGGAAAGTCAGATCCACTTTTTGCGGGATGTAACTGACTATCGGTTCTTGGTCGGCGGGTAGGACTTGAAGTTTATTGGCATTCCTTTGTTGAATTGTTCATCAGGTTCCCTTTGTCTATTAGGAACCTCTCTTTGTTGTTTCTTCAGGTTTACTCATCGGGTTCCATTTACCTTTTTGTCATTGGATAACACTTAACAGTGTTTGTTAGGTAACCTTAGCATCGGGTAGTGTTGTTCCCTGTCTGTCGGTGTAGTGATAATCGATGGTGCAGATCATGTTTTTCTTTGAGTATACTAATGTAAAAATATAATGCCTTCAATCTCCCCCTTTGAAATTAGTATCAAAAATTGATATGTGCATAATACTAAGGTGTTTAGTATGTACACCATGTTTATATCATTGTCATTATATGACTCCCCCTAACTGTATGCATCGGTATAGTATAAGTACATGTACATGTATACTATACATTCTTTGTTCTCTGCTCTGTATGTACATATTATTTTCTCTTTTTTTACTATACATATTATTTCCCCCTTTTAACAGAGGTGAGTGAACATATCAATTTCCCCCTTTCTTTGATACTTATGAAAAAAATGTACAACTTATAATATGTCAAAATTGTGACAAAAATGTGTAACTTACAATGTGTCAAATATATTGGAATGGGTTGTCTTGATATCTTCGAGCATTTTCTCCCATTTTTCTTTTAGTTTTTCTAGTGTCATGTGTTGTATCTCTAGCCTTGCGTGCATATCATAAATGTTGTCGAGGACAGACATTTTAGGGGTGGCAATTAGTGTATTTTCCTCTATCACATGTTGTTGCAAAAGTGTAAGTGTCGATAAGAGCTTAGCTTAGAGCTCATTTACCTCATCTATGTACTTCATCTCTGCAAACTGTATGTCCTGTCTCAGTTTTTGAGCCTGTTTGATTTGCTCATTGTGCAATTTAATTGCTTCTTCATTATTGGTGAGAATTTGTGCATTTGACTTAAGATCAGCATCAATTTTTTCTATCTGGTCGGTATAATCCTGAGTGAGTTGATCTAGGGTGCACAGTTTATGTATTAAGGTAATAGCTTCTGAGATGATGGGATCAATTGTACTTACCAATTCAGATAGCTTTACCTTTCTCAGTGCCACTTGCTGGCTTATTTTCTCGGCTAGCTTGAACTCATACTTTTGTTCAAGTCTCTCTTCCATAACCTTCTCAGCATCAATATTCTAAGATGTTATTACATCTATGACTATTACCAGTTGATCAAGCATTGGAGATTTTTTATCAATATCTACATCAGGTACAATCTGTTGAAGTATTCCTCTTGCTACTTCTAGTACCTTGACCTCTTTTTCTGCTCTCTTTAGTTTGTCTTGAATGGATTTTCTCTCACAGATTCTGGCATACTTTGTCAATGTAGTTGGATCCAATGTCCTTGGATCACAAAGTAGAATCTCAATGATTTCATCCAGAGTTATTGGATTCTTATACTTTCCTTTATTCTTCTTTGATATTTGTGGGGATGCAGAGGTATGAACTACCATAGCTAGTTCATTTTATCTCTCTGAAGTGCTTGGTGAATGTCGTGTGGAAGATGCTTCTTGTGTTTCTTGCTTGGGTGGCACCTGTCAGTTTGGTGAAGATGTCTCTCCTTCAATCTTGGGTGTCTCTTCATATTTTTCTCTTGATTGCTTCTCCTTCTCATCTTGCTTTGCTTCTTCACCTTTTTCTGTCTATGTGTCCCCTTGTTCCTTTTGTGTTTCCTCTTTATTTTGATCAGTAGACTTATTTGTCTGATCATCAGTTGCAACCTTCTCTATTGTTGTTTCCTTTGTATTATCTATGGTATCTTTTGCTTCAGCATCACCCTTGTCCTCAAGTGTTCTTGTGTCTTCTATAGTAGATCCATCATTACCCTATAAAATATTGATTTCCTTCATTAATACAGGCACATTTCTTTGAGTGGTAGCTTGGGCTATATCCAAAGTGGTGTCCTGCTTGTCGGTTTGATCTTTTTGAGCATTGACATCCTCATCTTTTTGCACTTGGTCTGCAGGGTCTGGTTCTTTGGAGTCCATGACTGAATTGTCCTATATTGTCTCATCAGCAACATTAATTATTGTACCATGTGATGTCTGCAATTCTTGTTGCTGTCCTTGATCCTTAAGTGTGATAAATATTACATCATCTTTCTTTTGAGGATCTTTTTCAAAGTCATAGTTGGTGATATCTTGGATGTCAAGATCATTCATGACTATGTCTAAGTTTATGGGCTCATTATCACTTTCAGTATTGTCTAGAGAAATGTGTTGAGGACTTGCATTGTTTGTCTCCTCCTCTCTATGAGGTGTGTCGGTGAGAAGTAATTGTTCCTCGCAACTTGTTGACTCTATTGGCATATCAAGGAGTTGGCTCCATTTTGTTTCAGTCATTGTGTCTAGCTCTATGAATTTTTTTCTAGCACTTTGTATGCCCTTATCTTGGCTACAAATGTTCCTGAGTGCTTCTTGAGTATTTCTTTGATTTCTTCAACCTTTGATTCAGGAGGCATTAGTGTTACTAGGACCCTCCCCCTTGCTTCTCTCTTGGTCTATAGTGCATATGACCATTGTTGGGATACTTTGTTACCAAGCTCCTTGGGTATTTGATTTACAAATTCAGCTGGTACATACTTGTGCTTTATCATTGACCTTACGATTGCATCTTGTATTTTTTTCTGGTCATCTGGTTGTAGTGTATCCCATTGTCTGATTTTCTTGTCAAACATGGTGCCATATGTAGCAATATGTTAGCAGCTTCATCAATAGTTTGGTTCCTGTAATTCTTCTTTACTACATCAGGCTCATCATCTTTAGTATCCTCTATGTCATCCTTTGACCTAACCAACCTTTTCCTCTTCTTTGGTGGTGTTGTTTTCACAGTTTTTTTCTTTGTTCTTTTAGCGGGCTACTTCCTTATATAGGTCCTCACTTGACCTTTCTTAATAGGTGTGGTATCGGTTGTAGTGGTTTGACTCCTTGTCCTTTTCATCTTTGCAGGAGGTGGAAGAGGAGGTGTATCAGATTCAGTCTTCTCAGAATCTGATTTCTATTCTTCCTGTTCCTCACTGATGGTGCCCTATTCATTGATTTCCTCTAGTTGTTCTTGTTCTTCTTCTGTAACCGATGGAATCTTCTTGAGATTCTTAACCATCTTATCCTTTTTGTTGATAGTCTTCTTTATCTCTAGGCCTCTTTATATCTTAGATCTTGCCTCTTCATAGGTTCCAAACCTAGGTTGTTTGTTGTCAACAGGCTCATTTATTAGTGCATCAATTGCACTTGTAGCTTGATCAATATTTATTTCATAATCTAATGGTGCTAACCAAGATGTTCTTGGTACAATCAGTTTGATATGAGTGAAGTCAGTATCCACCATAAATCATATTTCATCCTTATGTTTTTCCACAAGTTGTTCAGGAATCCTAGTCCTCTCCATCATCTTTTCCTTGAACTCAAGGAACTAAGAAGACATAACAGATTCAAAATTGTCCCCTAATGACTTAATTAGTTCACTAATTTGTTGTGTTACCAGTTTGGTAGTGTCTGATTTTACTTTTCCTACTAAAGGAAAGTATTCTTCAAAATAGAAAAAGATACACATGATAAGTGAGCCAAACTTACATGTGTTGGTCTTTGTAGACCTTATTTTGATCATGTTTTCATCGAGTTGTTTTAACAGGATCTCACACAGATCCATCAGAATTCCTTTGGTCACTATCTTGTAGGCTGTGCTTACTGATGTTGCAGATATGTTGTTCAATCTGCTTGCTTGAAAAATCTTATACCCAATTACACATGCACCAAATTTCATTTCTTCGTCGGTGATTGTGTTTACTTTGAGACCTCTATTGTCCCATTCATCTTTGGTGAGTTTTTCAACTTCTTTCCTAGATGGATGCTTGTGTGTCCTAGTTTTTTTGGTTATTGGATAACCAGTGACAGCGTGAAGGACATCCTTGGTGATTTGTTTTGGTTGATCCAACCACAAGTTTTGGTCGTGCAATCTACTAAGTACCAACCTGATCTAGTCAGTCTTGAATTCCCTTGGGAAATGTAGGGAATTAGTTAACCCTCTAACTTCCAAGTGTTTGTGTTCTTCCTTTAGGTTTCCTTCGGCATCACAGAGCTTCATATAAGCTTTATCCATCTCAAGATCACCTATCTCTACAATTTTGTAGTGAATATAAGACCTAACATCTTCTATGAGAAAAACCCTAGGTGGCATTTTTGAAAATGTGTCAGTTTCATCAGGTTTTGATACAATTTATGGGCAGATCTTGTACTTAGGCTCTACACATGTGCTAATCTTAATCAACCTAACCACATTCCATTTTTTGTTCTTCATCTTAGCGGTTCTTGAGGTGGTTTCCATTGTTTTTCAGGTTTTAGGGCTTTCTTGAAAATGATGACAAAGTTCTTTTGGTGCCCTTGGTACTTACTTCAATCCATGGTAATGGTTAATGACCTGGTTGCTATGAGTTGAATCAAGTCGAGGACGCTTCTGCTTTCTGCTCTTCAATCACTCTATTTTTTTCTCTGCTTTCTCTTCAAATCACAGGCACAAAATGAAGTTGTCCTATCATCTATTTATAGGTTTTTTCCCTAAGTTAGCAATAAATGCTTCAACAACTTGTTGGGTCATAAAGACAGAGTCCGTCAGGAAGACTTTCAAAAATCATCATCGGTGTTGACATGAAGCTTAGGATAGTTGATGACCATTTTTCTTTTACCGATGGATATCGGTATTCTATCATGACAACTCTGTGACTTTGCCTTCTTACCGATGATTTTTGGTATGTGTATACCGACAGGGTTATTTTCTCAGAATTGGAACAAGTAACATAATAGACATCTTTGTTATGCAGATTTTGACTATCTATCAATTGTATAATGGAACTAATGCAAAATATGAATTGGTTTAATGCAGTTCCATACTTACTTGTTCAGCTTAAGTGGGGGTGGTGATGTCACCAGATCCATTGGATGGGGTGTCACCACTTGCATTTCTTGGCCCAGCTTCATTATTACTTGAATCTTTTATCCACATTTTGTCTCTTGCCCTCCGGATATCTTCAATGGTGTTTCCATTGGGATATGTGCTTGTCTTTGTCAATCGGTCTTTGCAATCTTTCTTGAGGTGACCAACTTTATGACAGTGTAAGCATGCCATTCCGGGGTTTGATAAGCCTCTAGACCTTTTGGTCCATGCTCTTATGCAGTTTGCAACAATCTGACCATATCTACCACATGCTGTGCAGTTTTTCCAATTATTGTAATCCCATACATATTGATTATCAATTCTTTTTGGCTGATAAGGAGTTTCTTTTCCTTTAGGCTTCCATGCTTGCCTTTTCTTTTTCCAGCATTCTTCAAATGTGTACCCATTCATCTTGCAGGTAGGACAATATTTGTCCATGTAGGTTTCCTTCTTTGGCTATTCTATCTTAGTCTTGCATTCATAAGCCTTATGTCCTTTCTTGTTACACTTATAACATAATCCTATGAATGTAGATGTAGATTTAGGAGTACCTTTTATTTTACCTTGACATACATTTGATGTGTGCCCTTGCTTTCCACAGTTCTTGCATGTTAGATTTCTTGGTCTTGGATTTTCATAAACACTCTTTGTATTTGCTTGATTGGATGATTCTCCATTTTTGGTAAAGCCTATACCGTTGTTGTTGTTGACTCTTCATTGTCCTTCAAGAAAATCATCCATTGTTTTATTGCTCTCTTCAGCCATTCTGATAATCTCATTATGTTGTTGTTGAATTCTAACCTTATGTTTTAGCTTTTCATTTTCTTCTCTTAGTTCACCAATAATCTATATTCTCTCAATGAGTTCCACATTTATTCTATTTGCTTCTTAACTCATAAGAATAATCTGATTTGTGAGATTGTGGTGATGCTCAACATGTCTTTGAATTTCTAACTCCTTTTCTTATAGTTTCTCTGTAATCTTCCTTTTGTCATCAATAGCAAGTCTTCTTTCTATTTCACCTTGTCTAGCAGAACTCATCACATCAATCATTCTTACCATCTGGCTCTCTTGACCAATTTGCAACATCTTTATTTGGTCTATCAGATGTTGATTGATCTCCTTTAGATTTGTGATGTTTTCTTCTGATGTATCTGATGTATTACTTGCATTTGATCCTAAAGATTCAAATAAATCTGGAATCTCTTCTTCTTGATAATCTTTTTTAATTGTTCCGGGTAGCCATACTTTTCCTCTCATCCAGTAGTTCTCTCATTTTGATTCTAGCTTCTTTATACTATTCATAGAACATCTGTATCTCAAGCTTTTTGTTCTCAATATTCTTATCAAGTTTGTACTTCTCCATTGTATGATCTTTGTTCTCAAGCCTTTAATCTTTCCAAGAAGAGACTAAGCTTTGATACCAATTGTTGGAATTAATGGGAAGTGGTACTGAGGGGGAAGGGGTGAATCAGTACCTCTAAAACTTTTAACACCTTTGTTTATTCATCATTAGTATTCATTACTGCATTACCAACCATTGTTGTTGTTCTTTCTTATGCATGTATTTTTCATTCATAATCCTTAATAGTTTGCAACATTCATAGAAATATTCATGAAAGTAATAAACACATAATACAAGATATGGTATCGCAGAAAACTCCTGTTAGGAAGTAAAAACTGCGGTGGGGATGGCACCCACAAAACTTCACTATCTGCAGAATGGAAGGGAGCCGGTTAAGGATTACAATTTGATCACTTCTGATGATCTACCCTATTAGGAGTATTAAGGTGGAGACCTATTAATATCTACTATGTTAAGAGCTTTAACAACACTGATTTAAGTGTGCACTTAGTTATGAGATTTACAATAGGACGGTTAAGCCCGCCTTTCTTGAAAGGATTTCATTAGTGTACTACACTTGTTAGAATGTGTACAAATGTTGACCTAACTATATGCAATCTAAAATTTCTTATTATAGATCTATTAAAGCTCTCAGAATAACAATATCACCTTAAGTGATTGATGAATGCCTTTTCTTTGCTCGTCGGTAGCCTGTGTTCTTGTTCTTTAAACTGATTGATTCTATTTTTGTCCTTCTACATGAATTCTCTTGTCTGGTCACTAGATTATCTCCATGGCTACTATCTTTATTGAAAAACTACTATACTCAATAGACTGAGCATCTATTTATACAATTCTTTGACCTATTCTAGAATCACACATTACAGTGTTAACTCTTAGATCCAAGGTCTACAACTTGACCTTGATCTTTAGTTTGCATGTTTTAAATTAGTAAAACTAATTAAAAAAATATTAAATACATTGCTTCCTCTGCACATAATGGATTTAAAATTAAATCAAGAAGCTATAAATACAACTTCAGTGATTTATTTGACGTGGAAAGTCAGATCCACTTTTTGCGGGATGTAACTGACTGTCGGTTCTTGGTCGTCAGGTAGAACTTGAAGTCTGTCGACATTCCTTTGTTGAACTGTTCGTCGGGTTCCCTTTGTTTTTCAGGTACCTCTCTTTTCTATTTCATTGGGTTTACTCGCCGGGTTCCATTTACCTTTTTGTTATCGGATAACACTTAACAGTGTTTGTTGGGTAACCTTGGCGTCGGGTAGTGTTGTTCCATGTTTGTCGGTGTAGTGATAACCGATGGTGTAGATCATGTTTTTCTTTGAGTATACTAATGGAAAAATATAATGTCTTCAGTTGTCTTACCCCTTGAGGTTGAGATACCTTCCCTAAGAGTATCATCAAAGGGCCTCATCACTGATGACGACTATAAAATCATGCACATACAAGAGCTAGAACTTTTGGATAAGTGTAGAAGAGCTACATTTGACCACATGAGGGTATATCAAAAAACGATGTCACAAAGCTATAATAAAAAGGTTCATTATTGAGAACTTCAGGTTGCAGATCTTGTCTTGAGAGAGAATCCCAAAACTCAATAGAATAGAGCATAGAAAGGGAAGTTTAAACCAAATTGGCTAGGTCCCTACGTAGTTACTACTGCTTTTGGATCTAGTGTCTATCAGCCTTCTATGCCCGAGGGAGCACAACTCCCTGAACCTATCAACATATTTCATTTGATGAATTCTATGCATGATGCTCCAAAGCTTTGTACATATCTTAAATATCTTGAAAAAAATCTAGAAATCATAAAATGTCTTGAAAATTATTATAAAAAAAAAATTTTAAAAATTGATATATGATCTTGAAAAAATCCTAAAAAAAAAAGAGAAAAGAAAAAAAAAATTGAAAAAGAAAAAATGTTCCTTAGTGAAAACCTAGAAACAAGTGCTAATTGAAACCCATGCGCTTATGTCTATCAACTTGTCACTTTGTGCTCCGACCTCTTTCAAATTCCATCTCCAATCTCTTTGGTCTGGGATTGATCATTGTCTAGGGCTAGGGGGCATAAACTGTATCTGTTGGAAATACAATATTCGGAAAGAAAGATACTGAGAGGGGGGGTGAATTAGATCTTGAAATTTAATCACTTAAAACTAACTGATCCACATTCATACATATATGAAATTAATCTAACAACTATTAGCATCCACAACATGAAGTAAATAACTCATGACACAGAATTTTGATAACCTAGAAACCCAAATAGGTAAAACTGGGGTGGGGATGACACCCACAAATTCTTCACTACTGCAGCAATAAAGTGTGCTTGTTAGGGCTACAAAGTTTGATTACAATATGCAATCTACCTGGTTAAAGGTCTGCCCGGTTAAGAGCTAAAGATCATTACAAACTACCTTGTGAGAGGATTTGAACATACAATAAAGTAAGCACTCGGCTAAGAGATTTAGAAAGGTCTACTAGAACCACTTTGTTAAGAGATTTCACCTGATACACTTGTTAGAATGACTCAAGATATGATCCTTCAATGTGCACTCTGATGCTGATAACAGATCTCCTCTTTCCAATACCTTTTCTGATCTTATAATCTAATATGTCTTTACTATGTTGTTCATTGCTCTGTCACTCTACTAGATCTATGCTTCTTCCTTAAAATAACTCTTAGCACATCTCCCTATACACATACCCTCTTTCTCTCATTCCATTTAGGGTTTAAGAAGCAATCTTATTATACTTTACGAATCTGGCGATTAGATTTAGATCAACGATCAGGATCAAAAGCTTATGTCGCCTAGGCATTCCAATTTTATGATTGGCTCCATGCCACACATAGGATAAAACAATTAAATGCATAATTAACTCCATTGAAATCATTAAATGCATGAACAAGTCTGCCCAAAATGGTTTACCTTTAATTTTGTGTCATTCCTGACATGTATGTCAAAACTGTCTTGCTCAGCACTTAAGTCTTCGGCACTCGGCATGAACATGATAAACTTTTGCTTGATTGTCGAGTCACTCAGAAACCATAAATCTACTTGGCAATGACTATGTCAGATAGCTCAACCTATACTAGATAGCTCAACTGTAGTGATGACTGGCTAAACTACCTAAATAAATGACTAAGTGTGGGACACTAATGATCAACAAAACTTAGAGATCAACAATCTCCCCCTTTGATATTAGTGGAAAAAACACACTTATCATTTCTTTCCATCCAAATTTTTCCTAAGTACACAATGTACTCCCCCTAGGAATGTACTCCATACTACATACAAAAATTTACATAGTATACATGCCTTCAACAGGAATATTTATACCTGGTTATGTTCCTCTTGTGCTGAACCCTTATCAGTTTCCCCCTTGTTTTTTGTCACTGATAGCTAGTGGGGTTAAGTTATACTTGTCCAAAAACTATTTATCAAGTTGTAATGTTAAAGTAGATATTGTATCCCAACTGTCCTTTACATACTTCATAAACTGTAACTTTATTTCTAGCTTGACAGCTAGAATCACCAAACTATCTGCAGTAGAGAGATGAGAATCTCTTTTGACTAAGTCTTTTGCAGCTAAAAGTTCCTTCTGAATAACCTCCAGATGAGGTATTAAGGCAGTCTGAATAGTTATTAACTTTTCTCTTACTCTTCCGTATTCAGCCATAAGCTCGGCTAATCTTCTCTGTGTATGAGTCAACTTATTAAAGTGTATGGAGCTAGTGCTAGCATCCATGCTTAATGAGCTACTAGTTGACTTCAAAGCTAATTGCAACTTCTTAATAAGCTGTAGATTATCTTTTGTGAAGAATTCTACATCACATAACTTTCTATACAAATAATAAACATTATTTGCAACTTCCTCAAGAGTCTCTACAAGAGAAGAAAGTTCAACCTATTTTGTGGCAATCTCTGTTGAGATCTTCTCCAAGACTTTGTTCTCAAATTTTCTTTCAGACCATTGCAACAACTTTTCATTAGCCTCAATGTTTTCATCATTGACCTTCTGCACAATGTGAACTAACTGTTCCAGAATAGGTGCTTGAGGATTTTCATCTTCCATGTCAAAAGATTTCACAAAAATATCCTTGATGTCATGTAAAACTTGCTTTTGTTTTTGCTCTCTTTTCATTTCTTCTTGCCTTTTCTTCCTCCTAAGTAGGTCTTGAAGAGTCTCTATCTATTCAAAAGACAAGTCATTGGGATGCCATTTTGGAATCACAATGACTTCATCTAATGTGAAATTTAGGTTTTGAGATTTCTTCTTAATTATTTTCCTCCTCTTGAGTTCTGGTGAGCTGATGCTCGGCTCTGTTTCATCAACACCTTTTCCTTTAACAGTGTTAGTTCCCATTACATCTTTCAATTCAGTCAATATTTCCTGATGATCAGGCATACCCCCAGTTTTAGGACTAGTGGGAGTAGATGATGCAGAGTGTGGTAGATCAACCAACACTTGTACAACCTCTTGTTCTTTAGGCTCAGTATCCTTTAACTCCTCTCCACTATCTAAAATTGTTTGCAAAACCTCTAAAATAGGTGGATTTTTCAGTATTTATCTCTTGTTCTTCTGTCTTCTCTTTCTCAGCTTCTTTCTCTTCATCTTTCTCTTCATCGGCCTCAGTAGCCTTGATAGGAAATTCGATACTTGTGTCTGTTGGCTCATCCCGACCCTCGACATCCAAGTTTCTAGTGCCATCAATTGTGGTTTCAATTGGACTATCCATTTTCAAGTCTGTAACTTTCTCATCACCTATTTCCTTTTGGGTTTCAGTCTCTATTTCTGCTTGATCTGTAGCAATTTCTTTCTCCATTTCTTTTGGTTCTGAGTTGTCTCCATCTTTCTCATCAACTTTCATAGTGATTAACCCAAAAAATTTATTTCCATATTATTTTTCTCTATTGTACAATACCTTCAACATCATTCCTCAAAATAGCATAGGCTCTCTATTTAGGAATAAACTTCCCTTTATATTCATCAATGAATTTAGCTATCTGTTTCTTAGTCAAGTCAGGAATGATCTTAGCCAATGTTCCTTCCCTTATTTGTCTTTCTATCATTAGTGCATATTGTCATTTCTTAGAAAAAATATCATATAGTTCTGTAGGAACACTGTCTCCTATCTCTACAAGTGTCATTTTGAATGTGCCCATCATATCAATTAAAGCTTCTTGAATCTTGTGCTTATTTACTACACTCTATTTTTCATACTTTATAAATTTGAATCCTGCTAAACCTAAATTACTTCTTAGGTTCTTACATACCTTATCAATATTTGTCATTGATTTAAATGATGTTGTAGGTATGTTTCTAGGTTCATCAATATTTGTCTCCTCATCATCTTCAAATTCTAAGTATTCCAAGTATTGCTTCCTCCTTGGTCTTTTCTTAGCAAGTTGGCTCGACACAACCTTGGTTTCAACTTGTTTCCTTTTACCAGAAATGCTCTCTCCAGCAATCTTCTTTGTATATACCTTAGTTTTTACCACAGGAGATGAAATAGTTGATGCCCTTTTCCTTGGATGGTTAACAACAAGAGGGGTAACCTTAGGTTTTGCTTTGAGCAGCTTGGTTACCTTAGCAACTGCTAGTTTCTTTCCTTTTGCTTTCATAGGAATATCTTCCTCAGATTCACTAACTTCTTCTTCTTCAGTAGATATGTCTTCTCCATGTCCAGTAGTTAGGCCTAGAGGTGCATCCTCTGCCTCCTCATCACTAGGTAACCCAACCATTTTCTTCAGATTCTTAACATTATTTTTCCTCTTCCTCTCCATAGTTCTAGCCTTCAAATTCATAGATATTTTGGCCTTTGCTTCTTCATAGTTTCCAAATTGTTTAACTGAGCTATCAATCTCCTCTGCTAGGAGTGCTATGATTACTACAGATGTCTCATCAACATTAACTTCATAATGAAATGGATTTAGCCATGATACCCTAGGTATTACTGCCTGAGCATAAGTGAAATCTATGTCCACTAGAAAAAAAATCTCTTCATAATGCTTCTCCACTAATGAACTGGGAATTCTACTTCTCAACCTCATTCTCTTCTTGAATTCAAAAAAGTATGTTCCCATAATATTGTTAAAGTTACTGCCTAATTACTAAATGAATGCATTAATCTGCTGAGTGATAGGTTTGTCCTTCTTCCAAACAATATTTCCAAGTGTGGGAAATGAATTTTGTACATAGAAGAATATACAAACTAGTAGAGATCCTAACATACATGATGAGTTCTTTGCCTTCCTAATTGAAGAAAGGTTCTCTGCCAGTTGCATCAATTGAAGCTCGGCAAGGTCGTAAGTATGATTCTATTTCACTATCTTACATGGAGCACTGTCCAGTCAGATTGATAGATAGAACTTATGTGCAATTACCCTTACTCCAAAATCAAGCTCCAAATCCTTGATTGTAGAAATAGTCATGCCTCTATTGTTCCAAAATGCTCCAGTATTAGCTGCTATATCTTCCTTGCTTAGATCTCTCATGGTCCTTTTCCCGCTAACAATCGGATACCATGTTACCCTATGAATAATGTCTTTTGTAATATTAATTGGTCCATTGTCCAGCCAAATATTCATGTCATGTACTTGGCTCAGGACAATATTAATCCATTCCATCTTAAAATCCTACGGGAAGTATAGGGCACGAGTTAACCCTTTGTTGGCTAGATGTTTGAATTCATCTTTCAAAATTCCATTTTCACACAATTTGTTGTAAGATTCCTTCAATTTGTTGTCTCTGACTTCACCAATTTTAACCATATAACAAGATCTTACATCATGTATCATAAGTACCTTGGGTGGAATTGACGATAGGGCTCCCGTCAAATCACCCTGGATAGCGCTTTCTAGAATGACATGGAAGTTGGGAGGTGAACAGGCGTCGCTCCTCACCAATTGAACTTGTCTCAACTCCTCCATACCCTTGACTATTGTGAAAGAACTTGCGGCCATGATCTCAGAAATTAGGGTTTCAAAGATGATGAACAGAGTACCTCGGCAAGTCACACTTTGCATTGTTCACTTTAAGGTTGCCGACGACACGGTGAAAAGATCCTCAAGAAAACTTTGCAAAAATCAAGTTCACAAATCCACAATCACTTTGTGAAATTCTAAATCGCAAGGTAAGAATGAAGAATAAATGACTCTATCCTTTTATAGACTCCTAAGGTCAAAGTAGGTTAGCATTAAATGCTCTGCCTGTTGGGTTAGTGCCAAACAACTATCCACGACTGACTAACACAACTTGCATACCACTCGGATAACCATACTCGACCATCGCAAAAACTTACTCAGCCAACCATATCAGCTAGGCACACACTAAAGAGCTCGGCCTTAGTGCAAACCACTGATGCTCGACACCTATAGTGCAATTTGACTTTTACTCAGTACATGTCTTCAAATATGTCCCAGTGCATTTTAACATATGCAGATATGGACTTTGGTACATTTATATGTTAGGAACTGGTGTAAGATATGAAATTTAAATGTAGTTCCTTACATACCTCTTTTTCTTAGTTTGAGATGGTGTGATCACCTGATCCATTAGATTGGGTGACCTCAGCTTCAATAGTTTCACTGCTTCTCGGTTCTATTTTCCTTACCCATGTCTAGTTCATATGTGCTCTAATTTTCTCAACAGTAGGAGCAGTTACTCTTGTCTTGCACTCTCTCTTAGTATGACCAATTTTCAAACAACTAAAGCAAACTAGGCTTCCATTCATCCAACTCTTAGATCTTCCTCTAAAATGTGTCTTTATGCAGTCTTTAGGTGCATGTCCATACTCTTCACAGTAATGATAACTTTTCCATGTGTTATAAGCCCAATTGTAAGTGTTGCCTTTCCTTGGTGCTTTTGCTTGTGTCTTTGATGTCCATTGTTGTTTAGCATTAGATCTGCAATCTTGTGCCTTATGTCCAAATTTTTTACAGTTGTAACAATATCCATTGATTCTCGGTGTGGGAGGTGCATCATTTGCCTTAGCCCAACATTCATGTGCTTTGTGTCCAAAATTCTTACATTTAAATCAATAACCATTGAACTTAGGTTTAGGATTGGACTTACCATTCTTGCTTTGGCAGATGTTTGTTGTGTGTCCTGATTTTCCACAGTGGTGGCATACAAGTTTGTTGTTCTTTGTCTTTGCATTCCTCTTTTCACCAGTCTTAGATGATTCTCCTTTCTCAGTAGATGTCTGTTGTTTAGTGTGGCCTAATCCAGAAGAATCTTTTGATCTCCTTGATTCTTCCATCAAGTTCTCAAAATGAGTCAAAGCTTCATTAGGTCTGTTCAACCTTTCATTCAGTTCTTTCTCAAATCTCAATTCATCCTTCAATTGACTATTCTCAGATCTCAAATTCATTATTTCCATGTCTTTCCTACTAATCTCCTAATTTGCAAGTAGCAGTTGATTCGCCATGTCAACCTGATTGTTTGTCATCATTTGTACATCATGTGTCCTTTCATCAAGTCTAACAGTCATCATTATTTTATCTTCTTCAGCCATAGCTTTGTCATCTTCAGCTTTCTTCTTTTGTTCCACTAATTCACATGGTCTTACTATCTGCATTTCTTGTTCTCTTTTCAGGTTTCTAACTTCTTCACACAGTGCATTGTTCCTTTCCAGTAGATCTGCAATTGCTGCATCGCTCTCAATAGAATCTCCATTCTGAAATAGATTTGAAGTGTCATCTTCCTAATAATGAGTATCATTCATTTGTTTGGCCAAATATTTCCTAGATGTCAATGACTTTCTCAATTCCTATCTAGCTGTCTCAAGCTGATGTAATGCTAGCTAAATTTCAATCTTCTAATTTTCAATGACTTTACCCTATTTTTAAATCTCCATCTCTAGATCTGTACTCTCAAGCTGATTAAAACCTTTTGTAGGAGAACTGAGCTCTGATACCAATTGTTGGAAATACAATATTGGGAAAGCAAGATACTGAGAGGGGGGGTGAATCAGATCTTGAAATTTAATCACTTAAAACTAACTAATCCACATTCATACATATATGAAATTAATCTAACAACTATTAGCATCCACAACATGAAGTAAATAACTCATGACAAAATTTTGGTAACCTAGAAACCCAAATAGGTAAAACTGGGGTGGGGATGACACCCACAAATTCCTCACTACTGCAACAATAAAGTGTGCCTGTTAGGGCTACAAAGTTTGATTACAATATGCAATCTACCTGGTTAAAGGTATACCCGGTTAAGAGCTAAAGATCATTACAATCTACCTTGTGAGAGGATTTCAAATTACAATAAAGTAAGCACTTGGCTAAGAGATTTAGAAAGGTCTACTAGAACCACTCTATTAAGAGATTTCACCTAATACATTTGTTAGAATGTCTCAAGATATGATCCTTCGATGTGCACTCTGATGCTGATAATGGATCTCCTCTTTCCAATACCTTTTCTGATCTTATAATCTAATATGTCTTTACTCTGTTGTTCATTGCTTTGTCGCTCTGCTAGATCTATGCTTATTCCTTAAAATAGCTCTTAGCACATCTCTTTGTATGCATACCCTCTTTCTCTCATTCCATTTAGGGTTTAAGAAGCAATCTTATTATACTTTACGAATCTGTCGATAAGATCTAGATCAACAATCAGGATCAAAAGCTTATGCTTCCTAGGCATTCCAATTTTTTGATTGGCTCCATGCCACACATAGGATAAAATAATTAAATGCATAATTAACTCTGTTGAAATCATTAAATGCATGAACAAGTCAGCCCAAAATGCTTTAACTTTAAGTTTGTGTCATTCCTGACATGTATGTCAAAACTGTCTTCATCAACAGGTAAGTCTCTGGTGCTTGACATGAACATGATCAACTTTTTCTTGATTTCTGAGTCACTCGGCAACCATAAATCTGCTTGGCAATGACTATGCTAGATAGCTCGGCCTATACTGGATAGCTCGGCCGCAGTGATGACCGGCTAACCTGCCTGAAAAAATGACTAAGTGTGGGATACTAATGATCAACAAAACTTAGAGATCAACAGTATCCTCCTTTGGTGTGCGATGATTTTTCTTAGTGGCTCACCCCCAATAGTGTTTCTCAACACTTCCTTTGGCATCGAGTGTTTCTTAACACTTATTAGATATGCTACCTTGAGTTGATGCTTTGTCTGCAGTCTAAGATTGTACGATATTTCTCACCTATAAGCATGAGTCCTAGCAAGTCAGTGATTATTCTTTTTCACACCACACTTAAACCGAAATGAATGAGACATGTTATGACTTATTTTATTTGTGTGCTGATTGATTAATTATTTTTACTGAAAATTTCTTCTAGTCTCTCCATGATGTTATGACTAGAGAACTAAGGACACGAGGCATGTTATCTTTGGTTTCTGCATGTGGGTATCGCTTTGGTGATCCTAAGTATCTCTTTCTTTTACCCCTTGGACACTAGGGAGATCTAGAGCTATATCCTTGTTTGTTACATTGTGTTTTCTTATACACGAACCATTTAGGTCATCTTGGACTCTTATGCCTTGATGCTTATGGTTACTTGCAACATTAACTTGGAAATAGTGTTTAGGTCATCTTGGCCCTTATACCTTGATGCTTACGTATGTTTCCTACATTTTATCTGATATAGATCATATTCATATCTTCGTAGTTGCGCTTTCACTAGTGACGGTTGTATGATCTTGCGATGTCCCTTAATAAGGCTCGATGATAAAAACAAGGACCTATCTAATTGACCCTTGTAAATTGCACTTTGCATCTTCATAGTAGTTTACATTTTTAGGTTTCATTTTTTAATTTTCATTTTAGTTAGGAGAGAGTCTCCTTCATCATTTCAAATGGATAGTCACCTGTGCTTAATCACATATCTTCCGTAGTGATCATTACATTTTGACCTAAATTTTCAAAATCTCAAATTTCCGCAAAAATTACATCCTTACCTAATTTTGACATCCTGGATCCAGTTTCGGGATCAAACCCAAAATCCAAATTTATCTTTATTGTCAAAATTGCATTTTAAAATTATTTTCTTCTAGGTGCAGTTGACTGCCCCTTTGAGGCTAATCTCTCAAATCTTTTGAGGCAATCACCATTTCTTCTTTTGCATCATAATTTCATCACCTTTATTCTTTGCTTTGACCTAATGCTAATGTTATACCTTTTTGGTCAACCTTATTCAAACTGGGGAAAATTTTCATCACTTGGTGGTCAACCTTGGTCTTGCACACTTATCAATCATATTGAACCTTATCTTATCCTAGTTTGATCAAATCTATCTAATTTCTGCATCTCCTCTATCTCATTTCAATTTCAATCTTGAGGGGGCAAGAATAACCTATCTTTCAAAGCTGCAAATTGATTCTGGCATCTTATTGTCTGGTCTTTCAATCTTTGTTTCAGTGTTCAGTTTTGCTTAGTATGCATTGGAATCTTGCTATCTAAATGCTAGTTCTCGTTTGATCAAGTTTGGGATTAGTTTCCTTACTATGCTTCATTCAATCAAGTTCAGAGTCATATCTCTATCAGTTACCTTGACATCATCTTTATTTAACCTCATGTGTTCCTAGATCGCTTACACATTAGTCAAAGAGGGGCAAATGTAATCACCCAAAAATGGTCTAGTAGACTATGAGCCCCTTTCTACACATTAAAATTTAAATACTAGACTATATCTTGTACTTAATCAATTTTGCATATTTATTTAATCTCTTATTTTCTTGATCAAATCACTACTTAATCATTTATTTGATTATATCCTAAAGTTTGACCACTTTATCCTAAGTTTTATTTAATTAAGTGAACATGCTCCCTTTTAATATAATGAAAAAATGTTGTAATTAAATAATAAATCCACCTTATCCTATGTGTGCACATGAAAAATGAATTTCCTAATTTAAAATAAAAAGAAAAACACTTTTTGTCTACACATTGAAAGCACACTTTCCAAGATGAGTGGAATCTCCTTTTGCCTCTTAATCCTAGCCACTCTTTTTTTTTTCCTCTTAATATCCTTCACTCCCACCAAAACCCTACCTAACCTTTAATCTCAACCACTCATTTTCTGCCTCTTAATCCTAGCCCTTCATTTTCATAGCAATTTTATAAAAGGAAGCTCTCTCCTCACTCTTGAAAAAAGAATAATAGATTACTCACTCATGTTATGCTATCACTTTTTTTACTTTCATTCTTGGAGCATTCTTGAGCACTCTTACATTCTAGATTATTATTTCCTTATTGTATTTAGCTTAAATCACATAGCTTAACTATGACGTATTGTAATATTGCTAGATTAGCCTTGCTTTCCTTATTCTTGTTCTTGCATTTGCATCATAGCTTAGTTCTTGCATTTTATCTTATATTATCTCTCATTTTCATTATCATTTGAATCTTCCTTTCTATGGTGCACCTTGCAAGGGTCTTTTCTTAAGGTTCATTTGAGAGCCACCATTCACACTATCTTAGATTCTTGCACGTCATAGATAGGAAGCTATAAGCCGCTTCTTGAGACTTCCTTCTTCATGGATTCTCTGAAGTATAATGGTTTATATAAGTGTGTCATTTTGATCACACACCCTTGAGTTAGAAAACATAAGACAAACTGTCTTTATTGAGACTTGATCAAATTTGGACCTCAATGGGCATGACTAACATCTCCATACTTTACTAGAAATCCAAATTCATTCAAAGTAGTAGTCAGCATTGTCCTTTTCAGAGACTCAAAGATATCATATTCTTGTTTAAGAGTCTCCCAAGTTTTAAGAAAACACGAATCAATAATATTTACAAATCTTGGAATACCTTTCTTAGCCTAGATTTTAGGAGAGAAGCCCAAAGTAAGGGCAAGAGGATTATCAATGTCTCCTAGATTCCACAAAATTTAACTACAATAATAACTATATTTGGAATCCAAGGAGAGATGGATTTTATTCCAAAAAAAGGTTTAACCCTCCTCCAAGGGCCTTTGAGATACTATTAAATATTATTGAGCCAATTTTTTTTACCTCAAAATCACCAAATTATAGTCATAAAAATCTAGGATATAAAGTATCTAATACAAAAATTACAATTACATTATTTAGGACATTAATAAATTTTAATCCTCAAAGTGTTGTTAATGAGTTTGAGTAGGGAATGCATGACCTACTATCCTATTTCAAAGGTATGGTGTGAGTAACTTGCTAGGGATATTGCCTTATCAATGCATAAAAAAAAACCAAAAGGTTTATAAGCTATGTTTTCTCAAGATTAAACTAAAAATTCCTTTATATACCTAAAGGTACATATGACACAAATCCAAAAAATTAGGGCATATATAAAATAGCTTGGTTTGAGAATATAAACTACTCTTATCCATCAATCAACAAGACATGAAATTTCTTACTTGGTGGAATGATAATGCACCTTGAAGAGGGAGTCTCTTGATTTTCTAGCTAAATTTTATACTCCATCAAAACACATGGGTTTGAGCCAAAACTTGTTATTGAAATCCAAATTAGGACCACCTATAAACTAAAATAAAGGAAATGGTGCTTTTTTAAAAATCTCTAAAATCAACCTAAGGAATGATGAAAAATTCTAGACAAGAATCCTTTTGTAATACATAATTGAAGAGACCACTTTTGATACTCAATATCATAGTAAGGCATAAAAGGAGCATCCATGGCGAAATCACATTAAACACAACAAAGACGATTAAACTAGCGCTTGCACCAAAAGGAGGTGCAAGGGTTACGCCAGTAGGAAATTATAGAAAAGTTAATATGATAAAGAGTATAATTTTATATGTGTCTAGAATATATTAATTTTATTTATAATATCTTGTGTATTAATGCACTATGAGAACTCTTACTTCTCAAGCAACTTAGAAAATCAATTACGGTTCTCGCAGAATACAAAGATTACCAAATGAAAATGACTTTCTTTAGTTTGTAAGATACATTAAAAATCTGAAACCACCTACAAATAGAGACTTTAATAGCTACACTCATACACATTGATCTTTCTCTCTGTAACCTACACATTCTTCCTTTTAAGTTTCCTATTGTCAACACTCCTTTTGTAGCTTTCTCTCTCACCTTTTTCATTCCTCGTGTAGGATTTCTTTTTCCCCCTTTACCACTTACATAGCTCTCTCCCCTAGAGTGTTCTTTCCCCTCCCCCCTCTATTCTTTCATTGATTACTATTCAAATGTTTACCTTTGAATTTTTTATGGAATGGACTCAAGAGTTGAGGTGGTTAGTTTTCTTAAAATCATGGTATTGGGAGTTGATCAATATCCTCCAAGAATTATGTTTCATAAAAAATAAAAAAATTTCTCATGACACCTGACAAAAATTTTGTTCATGAAAACTAACATGGATTTGGGAATTTCCAAAGCCTTTTATTCAAATTCATTTATGTTCCTCCAAAACTAGAAATCGATGAGACCATAAAAATGATGAGGCATTCAGTCAAATAGTTTGAGTGACCTTCTTGTGCCTCTACATTTAATGTTCCCTAGTTGTGAATTCCCTGGAAGACATGTATGAACTTGTAGGGAGCATGATGATATAGGTTGAATCAAAACCTTAGAATTGACACACATAGGGAGCATGCTGATATAGGTTGAATCAAATCTAAAAAATGCCAATTTTATTTTCTTGGAATATTTTCTATTTTTCCCAACATTTCTCTAAGGGATAACTCTATAAAATAAATAGCAGAAACCAGATTGATATTAGGAATTAATACTAAAAATCTACTTTTGGTTGGTGTTGATTGTGAAAGCACCCAAGTACTCCTGCACCAAACACACTAGGTAAGTGAAATGTTCCTTGAGTTGGTAAACTCAAGATCATTTGAGAAGACATGGGATGGAAATCCTATGTTCATTTCTTATCCACTTCTACTCCTTATCTACATAAGATCTTACCTTTCCATTTTTTAATTCGACCTCAACACATAGGCCACCTTAACTGGTGCAGTTTCATGATTCTGAAGGACTTCCTACTACAAGCTCAGACTTATGACCACCACTTCCTTTTGGGGAACTATCCTTTGTTCCTTTACTATGTTGTGACAATAAATCAGACTCCAATCTACCCTTTCTTTTTCAAATTCACATCTTGAATGACTACAAATCATGTTTCTCAGCCCATTACTTCTCCTCTATTCACTACTTTTCCACACTACAAAAAACAATGGAGTTGGATTCTTTCACCAACTTCTCCTTCTCCTTCAAGGAGTTCAAAACATACCTTTGTCTATCTTTTTGGATGTTGTACACATTCTTTCTACCATCATAGATGGCTTTCCTATCATATTTCCATGGTCTTCCCAACAACACATGACACACACTCATAGGCATGACATCACACAACACTTCATCATTAAAAGAGCCAATCTAAAAAATAACCAAATGTTTCTCATTCAAATTCATTACGTGATTCTTCAAACCTATCTTATCTACCATCTCCTTCCAAACTAAGTTATTAGTACTATCACTATCCACAATAACCTTTTAGCACTTACCTCTAACCTTGCACATAGTATGAAAGAGACTCCTTTGTTGGGATGGTTGCTTCTCAACCACCTTGGTATTCAGCAACACTCTCCTCATCATGAGAGATTCACATGCTTTGGGATCCTCACCTTGTTAGATGCATCACTCTCCTCATCCTCTTGTACCAATTTGTTTCTTAATACACTCTTCTTGTTACCTTCCTAAATTTAGTAATTATCAAACACGCGATGACTAATGTCTCCACATTGGAGGCATTTACCAATAAAATGTCTATTTCTTGGACACCATGTCCTCTTCCTGGAATCTTCATTTCTTTTGTGAATTGACCCACTTTTTTACTCCATTTGGGTTTGAATTATTCTTTAACTTTCTTTCCTTTACTATTACTCTCTTGCCCTTTCTCAATTGTCAAATTTCCTTAGATTTTGGAATTGCTTATTTTCCTTCTCATCAACTTCTCCTCTACCTTTAACACATATTGGTATGCTTCTTCCATCTAGGTGTTCCTTATAATGCTTATTTCATCTTGAATTTCAAAATGTAAAGCATTCACATACCAAGCTACCTTTTCTCTATTAATTTTATGTCTTCATGATCAGATGACCAACCTGTAAAATACCTCCATGTAATCCTTTACACTCATGTATTTTTGCTTCACCACCATCGGGCTCCACCTCATTATCTGAGGGTCTCCAATCACAACATGTTCTCTTGGAAATTCTTTCCACCGTAGAACAATATGCCCTTTTAATTTTGTTTGAGCTATCTTTATCTTGTGTGGGTGGTCTATCATTTCCTCCATTTTGAAATACTCCTCTAGCTCTCCTATCCAATCTATCAACTCTTTCATATTTAATGTTCTAGAAAAGGTTAGCACATCCACTTTGTTACTCTTTGCATTCTCAAAATAACCCACATAAATCTTTCCTCTCCAACATCCACAAGTTTTTCTTTTGCTCTTTCTTGTATTTCCACCCCACTCTCTTATTAAATTGCAAGATCTCTTAGATTTTTGGTAGGAAATATCACCTCTTCTCATATATCATCTCTAATATAATTTATTATCAATTCTCAAAATCTCTCCAAGATAGATTCAGAATAAAAACTGATATATCATCAACCATTCTGCAATGGGTTCTTTAGTTAGGGACTGTTAGAGCTTTTTCTTGTAGAATAAAAATAGATTAATAACTGACCAACTCTATAACTCCCAAATCCTGATTCTAACAAGACAAAGTCTAATTAATGAGGATTAATCCTCCTTCTCCTTTGAGCTCCACAGACTCAGGCGGGTGTACCTTCAATAGATTAGTGCTTCTTAGTAACTATAATAGTGGATCAGGGGTTACACTATTTTTCTAATTTCCTTTTACTGCAACAACTGATAGAAAACCTTGCAGATGACTATGATCAATTTAACATAAATCTTAACAAGCCAGACCATGAACATAGAAATAGAAAACAACAGCGAGACAAGGATTCTCAACCTTCTTTTTAGATTTCTTGACTCAGGAAGGCTAACCTAATGATTCTCTCTCCAAGGAATCAACAATTTGAATTGTATTCTCTAATACAACTACTTAAGAATGTATGTTCTTTATAACAGAAAAGTAAATGATTGTTTGTTTTAATATTGATGATGAATAGCTTCTTATCAAACCCTAGACTAGTGCCTAATCTTGGGCAAAGATTCAAATGAGATATAAATTCACAACAAACTAATTAATGGAAATACACATGTATTTCAGATAGAATGCCTTACAAACTACCTTTTCATTCCCATACCACTGTATCAAATCCTCACACTAATGTTTAACCCTCCAGAACCACTCATAAGATTTACTCCCTCGAAAGAAACTTACAAGTAATTGCACAGTTACCTTATAACTGGTGTAGACATCCAAAAATATTAATATTATTATTAATATTAATTTCCCTCCTATTCCTCTAACTATTTAATTCAAATCAATTAAATAGTTTCATTTACCAATAGTTTAAACACTATTCTAATGTATT